>BQNB010052495.1:0-23612 GCA_026074375.1 Tanacetum coccineum
AATTATCCTCTTAGGGTTTTTACCCTATATATAGAGGATCATTATTCACATAATTTATGCATTCCAAAACCCTAAAAAACACCATAAAAATCGTTCCTCCCTTCCCTTTAGCCGAATTTTTGGTGAAACCCCTAATTAGGGTTTTCAAGGTTCAAGTATTCAGTTATTGGTAAGATCTAGCAATCAAGGGTGATTGTTTGAGATGTTGTGTGGATACCATTAAAGGGATCATATCTTTGATCTTCAAGGGTTTTGGTGAAGGATTTGGGTCGTGTAGATGGTACACGAATGGGGGTGTTCTTGGTCCATGATCTTCACCTTTATTAAGTTCAAGAAGGTATGACTTTATCTTGTTCAATGTTTATGTTAATTCATATGTGATCTATTCTTCTGCTGCGTTTACTCTTGATGTATGATTTATAATAGTTATATGATCATTAATTCCAACAGTGGCATCATGAGTCAAATCATATGCCTTATAATTACATAAAAAGGCTAAAAACGGTAAATAAGCCTAATTTTTGTGATGATTATTGTGTTAGATTTTTTAGGGTTTATGTGATGGTCATTATAGACATATTAAAATCTCTAATAATCTGAAAAAATTAGGGTTTATGTTTTTTAGCATATAGCAAAACGTTAATTGCAAACTAGTGTTGAATTTACGTGTTTTTTGATATGTTATTGTTATTTAAATTGTTTAAATTATTAATCCATGGATTTTCATGAAAAAATTCATATATTCTCTGTATAACATGTCTAATGTGCTATATGAACAAGGTGGATGCTTGAATGATTACTAAAAGTCTTGTTTTGATTGATTTGGTACATGTGTTTAAGGGTTGTGTTTGGAACACATGTCCATTAAAATATTTTTATAAAATAATTTGGACAGTTTCAGGCTTCAATTCACGCTTGGGACACTAAAAACTCGTTTCTGAACAACTTTTTAGTTTTAATCAAAACTTGCGGAAGATTTCTTCCTCATGAAATTCGGCCTGAAAGTCAGAATCTGACCAAATCTCTAAAACATAAATTTAGTAATTATCCACTTATACATGGAAATTTAGTATTTTTTTTATTTTTTAAATTTATCTTTTATTTATTTTTACTTAAATTGTTTTAATAGTTAATAATTAGAAAAAAAATTCAAAAATTAAATGGACTAACCAAATCAAGAATAATTTCTTGATTTGAACTCAATAAAAAACAAGTTTATTTGTTTCTAAAAATGTCTTAGTAATCCGACTAGGAGAGGTACTAAGAGGTTCGCTCTACTTCCCGAAAGAAGAAGGTTTTTAATAAGCTTCGCGCTGACCCGCTTCTCCGCCTCTCTTGTACGTTTGCAAGACTAACCTAGAAACAAAGTGACCTTAGCAAGGTTCCATATGAATTTTCCAGTGGTACTGGTAAGAGTTAGGAGGAAAACCTGATGATACAAACCTAAAGCACATTAAAACTTGAATAACTGTTTTTAAGACAATGGGTAACCTCGGGTTTTGATCACCGGTAGATCAAGAGACATATGAGGCATATTTTTTGAGAAAATATAAAAGGAAAGATTGTTTTATAAACAAGTAGTAAAATGATGTTTGCATGCTTCCTTTTACACTAAATTTTGACACTTAGATTTTCAAAATTTATTTAATACCCATAAAAGTAAGTCAAGTACCATCCAAGTACTTTGATCACTTGTCCCTGATCATTTCATCAAAGACAGTCTTAAGTCATGATCATACAAGGCAATATAGTCGCAGGGTTAGACCCGAGATTATGATTGCATGATTGAATATTGGACGAATTACAATGTGTATGTTTGGTCAGACCTTTTGCTCGTGGTACTAGATAAGGTAAATATGACTTGACTACGTTTATACTAGATATTGTAGCCATAGACTCATAAAGGATAAGAGTTGCACTGGTGGCAATTATCATTCGATGATTACCTTTTGAATATTATCATTTCTAGTAGATCAACTGCATTAATGATAATAGTTCAAGTTGGATCATATACTCTTGATAAAGTTAATTAGTTATGGCTATAACATGGGTAGTTAATTTCATAAGAGATTCGTTCATCGAAAATACTAATATAGAACTTTTTTCTTTTAAAAGTATTAATGCAACGGATATCGTAAACAAGGGTTTGGTGTTTACCTGAGAAAGACAAACCGTGTATACATTTTCCTAGGGAAAATCTTATGATTCGTTCCTATACTTTTTACATTTGAAAAAGCTATAAATGGAATGATTGAAGTATCCTAAATTCAAACCAATCTTATTCTTAAAGATGTTCAATACCTATATTCGGTTTTGAGGTCTAGGGAAGCAATAAGAACTAATTGGTCAACAACAGAACATGTGTCTATGGCTACCAAAGGTAAAGATCCTGATATGATCAAGACATATTTAAAGGTTTGATTTAAATACGGAAATATCACCGCATAAATGGTAAAAACAATAACTAGAGAACCGGCTGTCTATAGTTGTTTGTTTTAACCAAGAAAAAGACGTTTCACACCCATGTGGTAATGTAGGCACAGGAATGGAGGAATTGCATGCCAATTTTTCAAGTTAATAAGGGATATATGTATATATGGAAAGTCCATCATAGGTATACATATATATATATAGAACTTGAACACACTTCTTTGAGTGTCTAAGTACTTGCTGACTAGTCAATGTGACTCACACTAGCAATAATGTGTAGATATTCAACATATGGAAAGATGAAATGCAATTAACTTTCACTAGTTAAGAAACACTCTTAGTGTTGTCAAAACATGTGGGAGTAATGCATTTTTGGCATACTTGTAAGTTGTCAAATTAAGTGGGAGGTATAATCTGCTTACCTTATAGGCATCTCACTCTATTTCTTGTAGAACTTGAAATAATAAATTAACTTTCCAAGTGTGAAACATCTTCATTTAATAAGAATCACCGCGTATTCTTTTGATAACTTGTTGCTTTTTGAGTTGTCACTTCTGTTGTAAAGTTATCAATAAGATAGTTATGCATAATTCCTTAATGAAAGATGGAGTTCTACTTACACTAGCTATGGTTTAAGCTAGACTTAATTCTATTGGTGACATAACCATATTGTCGATACAAACAAACTAACTAGTGTAGTGTTGTTTTATTCAATAAGTCGTTCCATACCCAAGTGGGAGAAATATCTATTGTGGGCAAGGAACAACTATGACAATATGATTAAGGGTTTTCTTGACTTTGAAGTAAGGAAACTATTACTCTATTAGGACTACTACACATTGGTGGTAGGTTGCCCTATTAGATGAGAAATGTCAAGATAGAAAGATAAGCTACATGATTATGTTTTCCTGAAAATGATAATCATGGTAGTCTTGTAATTAACTTGAAATTACTTTTGAGTCCATGATTTGATACATGGTTTTACTTTAGTTCAATTATTGTTATGTCTCATTTGTAAGACATGAACATTAAGTCTTCTACATGTGGAAAGATTTGTAACATAAAGTAAGAATGTTAACTTGTAATGTCTTATTGATTAAGACATGTACATGAAGTCATTAAATTTTTCAAGGACTTATAGCAAATAGTAAAAAATTAGATGGTTATGTATACTAGTTGAGACATAAAATGATAAGTTATTGATTGGATCAAAGACTTATAATTAATAGCATGCATTTGGTTTAATGATACTATTGATGCTATTAATTTTTGAACTCAAGTTGACATAATAGGCAAAGCCATGAAGTATAAGTTCATCAAATAAATTATGAGATGATCTCATGAATTTGATCTTATTGAAATGCAACAAGTGTATGGTATGTCCAATAAATAAAAATCAAAATATATATTGATATGATTTGATTTGATTATTGATGAGTTTAACTTGTTTACTCCTAAATGATATCAAGGTTAGGAATTTGAGTATGTATTGTATATGCTCAATATGACTCCATCATGGAAGGTTAATTAAGACATTGTTCTAGGAACAATAAGATGGGATGAATCCCATAGAGTCTTAATTGTAGTTTGGATTTTGTTAAAATATCTTGGAGATTATATTAACAAAAGTCTGAAAAAATAAATAAATGTATTTTGTAGGATGCTCAAAGGAAACGATGGGATACTATTTCTACAAACCCACATGAGAACAAAGCTTTGTTGCTCGTTATGCTGAGTTCTTTGAGAATAGTCTCACTTTACAAGAAGCAAGTATGAGTCCCACGTTTTCACGAAGCAAGTGGGAGTCTTGAATTATTTCAAGGACATGATACACAAGCCTTCTAAACACACTTGCTAAAGTCATACTAAGGCTAAACATGCAAATGTAGAACCTTAGAATGAAGTTACTCACATTCATAGATCTGCAAGGATTTCTCATGATATGTTTCTTATATCAAGATTGAGGTTTACGAGTTAGAGGATCATTGTGATACTGCTAATCATAGGAGATATATTATTAGATTATGAATCTAATGAATAAATCAACTCTATGAATGGAAAGATGTTGTCCAAAGGAATATAATCATATTATTGGAATTTGATTGATCTTTTACCTATTAATTATGTGATGAGGCTTGAAATGAGTTTCCTTTTAAGGAAGGTTCATTAGGATAATATTGTATATATATTTATTGCAAGATAAATGACATAAGTTTTAAATCATACTTAAGAAATTAACTATGATTAAAACTTATTTATAAACAATAAATATGTAAAGATGGTTACATTGTCATACTTGCTTTATTAGAAATAAATATGACAATAGGATTACAAAACTCTTTGATGAATGATTACCTTGCGAGGACGATAAGTAATCATAAAAGGGTTTTATGAATCCATCATAATCTTTATGGAATATACAAAAAAATGCAAGAATCCAATTGTGGATTAAAGGCATGCATCTTAGTGAACAAAATCTTATGTTTAATTGTTAAATCAATCAACTGTTGGACTTGATTTATAATTATAAATAAGATAGCTCATGAGTAAATCTCAAAGAAAGTGGGAGTATTCTATTTTGCTAAAAATAAAATATGTTGTTAAACATATTAGAAATAATTTTTTAATCTAAGGAATTGTTTATTAGATTGAAATAAAGTTTCTTATGAGTATTTTAGAAAATGGAAAATACAACCTTGTGAATATGTTAAGGTTTAACATACGCGGTGAATTAAGTCTAAATACAATATAATAGTCATTGAGTGAATCTCAAATGATCTATCTCATGTGGTGAGATTAAATGCATGAATGGATGCCTTAAGTCCCACATAAGGATTCATTAAGGGCATTGTATATTGTATATGGGATTAGTTGTGTCATTTGCATGAATGCACGATGATTTGACAACATTACAATCTAATTGAAAGATATTAGAAATAATGTTAACAAACATTAAAATCTAATTGAAAGACATTAGAAAGAATGTTGACAACATTGTAATCTAATTAAGGTAATTAGAAAGAACGTTCAGATGGATGTTGGATTAGGAATTCGATCCTATAAACTATAGATGAAGATACTATGGATATACTTTGTGATAGTCATAGTAAGATCATTATAGTCAACAAACTTAGAGTTTGAATGATATCTAAACCATCATTAAAGAAGTGTTAAAGTTTTACGGAATATAGCATAGTGTTGTTGTATACACTAGTGCTTGTTGTAATTGAGATGATACTCAATTCTAGCTTTAGCAAGTTTTCATTATGAATGATAATATTGATGACTAACATGCTTGGTCTAATAGCATGGTTGCATTATACACTAAAAGAATAAGAATGTTTTACAGTTTTGGAAACTGTTGTGTTGAATATTTCTAATAAATATATATCATACATCTTATGGAATGTAGTGTGACCAATTAAAGTGATATTATTATATCATGGTGCACACATACTATATTATTCAAAGTACATCACAATGTGTGATTTTGAGTAAGCATTCTTAAAGTTTCACAAGATCAAAAATCTAGTTTATGAAATATATGCCTTATCAACAATTGGGATTGTTGTGACTAAGAGCATAGTATTCAAACTAGGATTTTCATGCATTGATCTTATTTGGTATTTGGATAAAGGGATGGTTAAGCAGTTGTGTTAAACAATAAGTTGACATACCGGGTATGATCGTTTTCATTAAACACTACTGTGTCCTGTATTTGCATGTTTAATCCATGAATGTAATATCTGCATATTTTTTGTCTATGTATTATATACATTCTAAATTGTCTATTATCGCTTAACAATATGGGAGTATTGTTAAACTAAGACAAATGTGATGGTTGGTTGTATTCTGTTAAATACATAAAGATGATTCTTCTAAACTCACAGGTTGTTCAACGTGGTTGAATAATTGGATTACCCCATCGAGTGTAAGTCACTTTATGGATCGGCGTCATCAAGTGATTACACATATGGTAGATATTGAAATGTCTTTGACATGTGTGAAAGGCACTTGTAGTCAAAATAGGATTTTGTTCCTCCGCTAGTAAGGGAGTATGATACATACTGGGCCCTTCGTAGGTTGATCAGATGTTTGAGTGGTTGCGCCTAAAGTGTATTTAAGATGATTCTTTTTACATTTGGTAATCTAGATCAATACTGAAATGAGAAACAGAATCATTAATTTATGAAATGACAAATGATCCATATTCATAATTAACAAAGTATCAATAACAAAAAGGATGCAATAACTCATATCATAAGGCTGAGATGTTTACTGAAACCATACTCATGTACTTTTGGGAGCATTGATGATGTTGCTAGACTATTTGTCAATGTTAGTATAGTTTATACTATGACGCTGACTTCTGCAAGTGGGAGCTGTTGGAATGTGCGAAAGTCATAGTGATATTTATATGGCTAGAAGTACGTGAGCCTAAAGGGTCACACACTTAAACATTTAGATTACCCTTTATTAAGATATACAATAATATATGGCATATTTATTGTGTATACTTAATTTACCAAGAAATGAATACTTAACGGTTGTTAGTTAAAGTTAAAAGGTTTAACGGTTAACTAACGGGGAAGCTTTCTAAATTAAAGGTAATTAATGTAAATACCTTAATAATAATTTGGAAAGTCAAAAAGTCAATCCTAGGGTTATTATACCTATGGATCGACCGAACATATGGTTTAATGGGTGGATTGGGCTTGTGAAGCTTCTAGAATTACTTGTGAAGTAATTATCCTCTTAGGGTAAAAATATATAGAGATACCTTAATAATAATTTGGAAAGTCAAAAAGTCAACCCCTTTTAACACGGCCAAATGGTTAAGAGATATTAAGACGGGTCAAACAACTAAGTCAAAATTATTGTACGATCACCTTTTTCCCTCCCTCTTTTACGTTTTTACAGGGCAAGTAACGAACCATGGTAAAACCTCCCATACACTCACTTCTCAAATACCTCTAGAAGGGATTTCTGACAACACTAAAACCCTTATCAGCCACGCTGGCAATCCCACTTAATACGATTGGCCAATCAAACGTGGCATCAATCTAACGGTCAAGATGTGATGATTTGGAGGCAGTTATGATTGGATGGCTATGATTGGAGGAGAGGGGAGCGTCCAGAGGGCTAGAAGCTTCATCTCGTGTCTATATAAGGAGGGTCTCACACACGGAGTTCATCACCTAGGAGTAGGGTAGCTTATTAGCTTTGTAGTTGCTTATTTTAGCTTATTGTTCTTTCATTTAAATGTAATTTACTTTTCAAAGCCTTGTAATCTCTTTCAACTTTAATAAAATTCAAGTTAGTTTTTAATTCGTGTTTTAAATCCATTATTGCTTTTTGACACTATGTTAGAAATTACTTAAATAAGCTCAAATTAAGCTCACATTTCCATTACTATTGCTTATTCAGCTAAGCTCTTCCATAGCTTAGCTGAATAAGCTGTCCCAATCATATTTGCTTTATCAAATCTGAATAAGCCAAAACTGGAAGATAAGTCAGATTTGGATGGACTTATAGGGCTTATTCAAAGCTTATTTTATAAGCTAGCTTGTTGATAAGCTCATTTGAGCATTTAAATCCTTGTTTAGAGCAAAGGATTAAGGTACACTTTTCCTTTTCTTTCTTTTTAGCTTATTATCAATACTGCTTATTTTCTACTTATAATTCTGCTTGTCTATGCTTATTATTGCTCTTACATGCTTATTATGCCTTTATTAGCTTTTCATGTTAGTTTAAGAACTTAGTTTTAGTTTGATGTTAGCTCATTCATTTCTGTCCAAATTTCGATTAGCTTTTTGGTTTAGCTTATTCATTAGAGCTTATGTCTAGATGATTTTTGCTTATTGGTCTTCAAAAGTCATAAATCCTCAGCTGTTTTTAGTTTTCAGTTCTTATCCTAGTTCTCTCTTTTTTTAAGCTACGGCCCAGCCTGCATGCAAAAACAATAAAGGTGTTATCATCACCACAATCGTCATGTGCCGGATATGTATATAAAGGATTATTAAGTAGATTGCATAAGCTCTAACTAGGACTTAGGTTTTAGTTTCTTCTAAAGCAAAGAAAAATAACATTAAGTATTAGTATTTATTTTTCCCCTCATATGTAAGTCTGCAAGTTTTAATAAAAGAGATTTACCCTCGCTTATTTTTGTCAAGTTTTAAAAAAAGTGTTAGTTATAGTTTTCTGTATTCTAATAAGTTTCAATGGCATCATTTTAAATTCTTTTTGAGTTAGTTTCCTTAGAATAGCTTTTTGAAGGTTTTTAAAGTCTAAAAAAATAGTCCAAGCAGTTTTAAAAGCTTATAAAGAGTCTTTAACATGCAAATAAGAAAGAGGAAATGATACACTAGGTTTCTATGTTACATTCAGTTTAGATAGCTTATATTAATCATAGTGAACAAACTGATCAAGTTTTCACATTATAACCTGTGCGATTGGGAGTCTTTTAAATTAATGTATAGCCAAAGAGGTCTATTAATATCAAATAGCCAAAAATAGAGTTAGCTGTCAGTTTATAATTGAACTTTTATCTATTAGTTTCATTTAGCTTATGGCCTAAAATCCATCTTATTTTTGAGTTTTTGTGAGATATAATCCGTTTATCTGTTTTGCACATTTACATCTTAGTTATCTTTGCTTATAAGTCTTTAAATGTCCAGCTTAAAAAAATATGATCATTATGTACTTCTGTAAGTCCATTTTAAAGTCATTATCAGACTTGGCTAAAGCTTTATAAAGTTGCTCTTTTTAGCATATTTTTCCCCTTTGCATATTGTTGATTTCCTATTTGCTTGATATACTAGTATTGTTATAGTTACCTTTTATATATCTGGATTCTCTTATAAAAAGCTTATTATTGATAACAAAAACCTAAACAAATAAGGCTTACGCAATTATTATAAAAAACAGCAAACATGCCAATATCAATAATTAAGCATTTCTGCCTTCTTAATAATATTAAAAATTTATAGGTGTCCCATTTAATTAAATTTGCTTAATTTTCATGTTTATTTAGCTTTTTCAAAAAGGACTAAAAAATCAACCCCCACACCAGAAAAGCACACCAGAGAGATGGTTGCACGTGAAGTTGGTCGCACCATTGACCTGCGTATGTTCCCTTCATACCTAAATGCCAGCAACACACCTTACCACACACCAACACCTTTCCTAATTTGTTTTGCACTCGAAATTCGTCAACCCTCAAACCCTATCAACAAAACCAACAAACCAGCCATCACTAACCAACCTCCCCTCAACCCGATCCCTAATGAATTCGCATCCACATAGACGAAACGTCCAAAACAAAAAATATCACACGCCAAAAACGCGAACGAAACCTCATATAAACCCAACCAAAAACACGCCAACACCACGAAAAAACCCAACAACCACCCACCCCACCCCCTCCCCCCGCCACACCAACTAAACCATCCCCATTAAATTACGACAACAAGAGGCAACTAACCAATACCTTATGCGTTCGTTAGGGATATATAAGTTAGCTTAATATAGGTAAAATTAGAACGCTTTATACCAATTAAACTCCCGTTAACCGAAAAAAAAACGTCAACCAATTGAACCAATAAAATCCAAAATGAACCTAGCAATAACCAAGACTCCCCAGTCGAAAAACTAATACTCCCGACTTCCCCCCCCCACCCCCCGCAAGTGCCCAACGACCCAACCTCTCTCTCCCCCCACGCGCCCTCTCCATTCTCATCCCTCCTTACGACGCGGGCACCAACGACCCTGTCGGAAAACCTGCCATAGCTAAGGTACCCCGCTCAATCACATAACACAAAAGTGAAATACTCACTATAATCCTCAACTAGTAATTTGCCACATCAATAACCACAAACAAGTTTGTATTGAGTAGTTGGTAATAATTACCCTCCCCACCCAAAAAAAAAGTTGCGCCCCATGATCGGTGCCTAAGACTGCATATTTTGTGAAACCCATCCGTTTAAGATTAGTATTTGAAGACCCTTTTCCTTCCCTAAGTTATAATTCCCGTATGTGAATATTTTTTTAGCTATAACAATATAAAAGTTAAAATTATTTATTCTCTCAAAATATATATTGAAATAAATCTCAAAAAATACAAAACAAAAATCACAAAAGTGTGACCGTCTTGTGTCACTTCCCGAAAAACGGCGCACCTCTTAATGAGCAATACGCAAAACAGGAGGGTCTCAGGCGGTTTGTTCAAGGAACTACGACCCTAAGGGGACAAACGATTGATTAAGGCGATTCGCTCGCCCACTAATTCCCCCCGCTTGCTTGCAGATTATGCACTTTAAGGGATTAACCAAAGTTTGTTGATTATTCAGTGAAATAAAAATATATTTTTTGTATATATTTCTCTTCGTTTGTTTTAAAATCAGTTTTTAATGGTAGTAGCAAGCGCACTAGAAATTCCATTATCTAAATAATACACGATGTTAATTGGGACCCGTAACCTATTCAGAGTCCTCTGAAATAACTACGGTGCTCCAAACAAAGTCGAAAATCCGGAGCTTTGTAACTATCGTGAGGTTGCACCAATTGGCGAATAATCGAACAATGGAGAACTACTTCAAGCATCACGGACGGGTTATGAGAAGCCCTATTGTTCAAAAGACACCAAAATCCTTGCGGAAAAATTTCGAAAATAAAACAAATTTTGCTACAATTAGTTCAAGGCCAACAAATTTCAACGATTTGAAAGGGATAATCCACATGACTCACAATTTGCTAATCTTAAAAAAAGGATACCGCAGACACTAAAAATATAGGATGTTCCAATGATGTTATTAAGCTTATGTTTTTACCGTCCCCTTATTTTAATTTCCCATATCACACGAGGGGCGCCGCTAAATTTGGGGGGGTTTTTAACCGAGAAGGAACCATCCTGTAAATATTCGATCTTTGACTTTGGGATATCTCGTAAAGAAGAGTTCTTGAATCAATTTTTCCAACCCTCAAAGACCACTCTCTAAAAAATGAAATCGTCCTCGTTTTACAACCCAAAAATTCGATGAGACATTTAGTGAAGCATGAGAACGATTTAAGGAAATGCTTAGAGCATGTCCCCACCACGGATTTACGGAGTTAACCCAAATTGATACTTTCTATAATGGTTTAAATGAAAATGATCAAGACTCCTTAAATGTCGCGGCGGGTGGAAATCTTTTGAGTAAGAACAACAAGATAGCCTTGGAAAAACGATGAATTGAGAATAAGTCAAAAGTTCTTTGTTCACGAAGCAAATCAAATGTTTCTAGGGTGAATACGACTTCTAGTGAAAGTTCTAGTAAGACGGATGATAGAATTGATAAGCTTGCAGACCAAATTTCGAACTTAGTTGAGATTGTTAATAAGAAAGTTGTCACTTTTTACTCCCCCCTCCTGCTAGCGGTTAAAAGCGTTATGAGGAATCATTGATGGGATTGTAGTGGTGCCACGATGCATATGAAGATTGTAATGCTACCGAAAGCAATTCAATCTAGTGTTTGTTCGCTGCAACGGGTACTAACAATCATCAAGTATTAGCCCCTCCAAACAAAAGCTGCAACCAAATGGCACCACCCCGGTTTTGCTCGCGTTTCAAATAAATTCAAAATAGGTTTAACTTCAAAATCAAGGGGAATAATTATTAATCGGGGATATAATTTTCATGTTAATCAATGTTTTCCCAACTCACAATTAATCATGCTCAAATTTTCAAAATCAAGGATATCAAAGCCAATCTTTCAAGCTCCAATTAATCATTGCTCTAAAATTTCAAAATCAAGGGATTGTCAAAATCAAACCTTATCACAGCTCACTACTAATCAAAGTGTCAACAAGGGATTTCAAAATGAGTTTTCAAGAATACAATGAAATCTAATGATCAATGATGAGAAATATGCAAACTCAAATAATGTTTTTGAGAGGGTGGATTTTATAAAAGCAAGAGCGAAAAAGTCCTTAGGAGGAATCTAAATAATGATAAGAGGAAGTAGATTAGGTAGTTACTTCGCAAAACCAAGCCTCATAGTGGCTTCGGGTACTCTTGAACCGAGTATACAATCTCTAACCCGAATGGGTGAGATAAATAGCAATCACTACTCGAATTGGTGATGCCTTATGAGAGGACCCTCGATTCCTACTAAACCTTCTCCAAAAAAGGTAGTGGAACGAGAAACCGAGGAGACAACGGATAAGGAGCAAACTAATTCCATGGAAGACCCTGCTCACATCCAACCTTTCGGGTTATTTTCCCATTCCTATTCCGGAACCCTATGTTTCGAAGACTTTATGTACCTAAACCTAATAATCCAAATCCTTCTAGATCTTAATGATCAAAAGCTCTGTGAAAAAGGCTACGAAAACAAATGGAGAAGTTCTTTTCAAATCTTTTGTCAAGATTTTGCACTTTGACATTAGCTTTTCGCGTGGGATGCTCTTCTTTTGATGACCGAAAAAATTGCCTCTACATTTTAAAACTTGCTTATAAATAAAGACAAGTGTGTTTGAATTAGCTAAGATACCATTTGAATGAGAATTATTCGCATGCTCCTAAAAAAGCTTCTCCGCGAAAAGCATAGAGATCCCGGCAAGTTTTTCTTATACCCATGGATTTTCCCGAGAATGGAATGTATGTCACTGCCTTGGCCGAGTCTTGGTGCTGCATAACTCTATGCCTCTTTTCCATATGGAAGAATCCTTTCCTACCCGAACTACCCCCTATATCGGATGACTCTCGAGGCTAATTTTCGGATCGATCCAATACTCGTCCTAATGGAGTTGCCAAGACGTCTTTCGTCAAAGTGGGAAGTGTTCACTTTCCTACCAGACTCTTTGTTGTTGTTGATTTTGATTGTCCCGGATCTTTCGGGTTCCGCCTCATACTCGGGAGATCCTTCATGAGGACAGGCCGTACCTTAGATTTTATAGTTTACGAGAAGAAATAACCCTTCTAGTTAAATGGCCGAAGCCATATAATATTAATTCTCAATTAAACTACGAGATACTCCTCCTTACATATGATGATATGTCGGTAAACCGAATTGACGTCATTGACGTTGCTTGTGAGGAGTATGCTCAAGAAGTGCTAAGGTTTTATCAATAATTCTACGGTAGCAATCCCACCCCGACTTTTGAGCCTATTATTTCCGACTCTTGCTTCTTTCCCTCAATGCCGATCGAGGGAAGTGACTTTATTTTGGAAGAGATCGAGGCTTATCTTAAAGATGATTCAATTTCACTTGAAATTGATCATGCCGATCTTGTACCGGAGGGAGATATTTGATTGATTGAAAAATTGTTAAATAATGACCCGTTTCAACTCCCTCTGATAGACCTAAAGCACGTAGAAGTGACTAAGGCAAAATCTTTAATTGAAGAGCCTCCGGAATTAGAATTAAAAGATTTACCATTTCATTTGGAATATGCTTACTTAGAGGGAACCGATAAGTTACCCCTGATTATTTCAAAAAGTTTAAAAGATGATTAAAAAGAAGCCCTCTTAAAGGTGCTTAAATCACATAAACGGGCCAATTGCTTAGGAAAATTCCCACCGATCATCAAGGGTATTGACCCTTGGTTGTTTGCACTCACAAAATCTTGAGAGGAAGATTATAATAAAACCCTTGGTACAAATGTCCAAAGACGGGTTAACCAACCCGAAATACCATGAGGTAAATCAAAAAGGACTTATCATACCCATGATGCCGAATGATTTACACCGAATCATTCTATAGTTCGTAGGGTAAGCCTCGTTCATTGTAGTAACCTCCGAAGGAGAGGTGTAAACCGTAGTTGCTAATGAAGATATTGAATTGATTCTAACACGATTTAGTTTACCGATATGGGGGCGCAATTCCTAGCCTCCTTGCCCAACACATCCGTAACCTCGACCAGCACCAAAACCGAACTCCCAACAGGCCCAAACAGAACGCCCGCTACTCCGTCCCCCAGCTAAAAAACCATTATTGTCACGCAGTAAAAACTGGAACAAATATAAACCCCCACCCCCACGTCACCCATCCTCCCAATCTCAACCACACAAACCCAATTCCCAATATAGGCCCTAAATTCACCTCATAACCGCCGCCTTCCCTAATGGCTTGTGATAATGTCTCACGTACCTTATCACCCGATATACCAATCATGTCCCACAACCACACCACACCACGTCCCCTCCACAGTCCCGAAAACCAAGGAATCAAACACGTGTAATATGGGCACGAACATAATATGCTTCTAAATTCCTAATCTACAAATCGACAAAAAGGCTCACCAGGAGAGAAGCCCCCGACAAAAACTATCTCAAATGTGGATAAGAGCCCAAATACAGACACGCTCCTCCTTCATAGAGAACTGACCACCATAATCACCTTCCTGGAAATAGGACCGTGCACCTGCGTCAACAAAGTTGAAGTATAAAGCTTAAGCTCCCTCATACCGAAATACCCTCTAAAAAGGTATTAAGGTTTTTCTTAGGTCCTGCCGGATTTTTTAACCGACGATTTATCCAATACCTTTTTCATAAATAGCAAGACTCATGACTCACCATTTGAGAAAGAATGCACCATATGTGTTTTCCTCAGATAGTATTGATGCTTTTGAAGACACTTAAAAAGAAGCTATAACCGATAGCTCCGATCTTAGAGGTTGTCCTCGTGTACAGGAACTACCTCCGAACTGTATGTGTGGATTGCTAGTGATTTTTGCGATTGTGCGGTTTTAGGACAACGAAAGACGAAGCATTTTAGCCTAAACCTTATGCTAGTTAAGAACAATTACCGAATGCACAAAATTCATTACACTACGACGAAAAAAAATGCTTGCCGTATTTTTATGCTTTGAAAAGTTTTGGCCATATCTTGTCTTAGTCCAAACGTATAGTGTATACGATCACGGTTCGCTCTTTAAATACCTTCTTAGGTAAACAAGATGCTTAAGCCGATAATTGCTTTTCTGTGGGTTCCTATCCTCCTCCTACAAGAATTATGATATCATCATCCGTGATAAAAAAAAAGGAAATGGAGAATCATTAGTGTCCGAATCATATATCTAACTTGAGAATCCTCATAAGGAATGTGTAAAAAATAAAGACATAAATGAAAATTTTCTATAGAAATACTCTTGGAGTTATATCTAGTAGAATTCCTTATCCATGGTTTTTTGCCCGACATTGCAAATTTTCCATGGGGGGATTTTTATCGTGAAAGATGTTCGTCCCTAAACAAAAGAAGATATCCCTCAAAGGCATGTCATGGAGGGATCCCACCGGACCATCAATGGTGCCAATTTCAAACTTGCTAAGCAAGTATTTTGATGTTGTCCTCTTTTGGCCACCAAATATTGAGATGCCCATGGCTTATGAACAAATCTTGGGATACGTTGTCACATCAAGGCAAAATTTCACAAAGAGATGAATGCCTCAAAAACGCTAATTCAAGTATTGTAAAATCTTTGATGTTTGGGTATCGTGATTTGTATGGGTCCCATACCCGTCTTTCACGAGGTAAATAAAGTACATTCTCGTTAGCCGTTGACTACTTATTCAAAGAGGGTAGAAAGCGAAGTGCGCTCCCAACCCACGCACGAATATGCTCGGTGTTGTAGTAAAAAATTTCTTGAAATCTTTTTTTCGCTACGATTTGATCTCCTAGAGCCTATTATAACGATCGTGGGACCCATTTTTGTAATGAAATATTTGATGAAAGTAATGTGCTAAGTATGGGTCACTCGCGTCTTTCTACCGCTTATCAACCATCAAATGAGTGGACAAGTAAAGATTCAAATTGTGGCTTAAAAATGTATTCTTTGAGTAGGATGTTCGTGGAAAACCCGTGCCTCATGGTCCTGAGTAAGTTAGATGACGCTTTATGGGCATTCCGTACCGCTTTCAAGACACCAATTAGTTGTACTCCTTATAATCTCGTGTACGGAAAGTCTTGTCATCTACCTATTGAGTTAGAGCATAAGGCATATTGGGCCTTGAAACATGCTAATTTTGATCTTAAAATCGCGGGGATCCACCGAAGCCTCAACTTAATGAACTTAATGAGCTTCGTGATCAGCAAACGAGAATTCTTTGATATAGAAAGAGAGGAAACGAATAAGCTCCGACTCTATAGGATCAAAAAAACCGTAGCATTTTTCAATGTTGGTGATCGAGTTTTAACTCACAATTCTTCCTCTTTCCTAAAAGATATTCTTTGGCGGAAAGCTAAAACCCGTTGTTATGGGAACCTTTCCTATTCACACCAACACCCAAGTGTTTTTCCATATGGAACCGTCTAGTAATCCTCAACCCGATGGTCCAATTACTTAAACGTGAAAGGTCATCGAGTGAAGCATTACTTTGGAGCAGACATACCAACGAAGGTAGTCCCAGAAGTCTCCAAACCATCCCCTATGGACAACTAATGCGGGGAATCGAGTCAAAGCATGTGACTCTTGTTACCAAAAAAACAAAGCCGTTTCCCCCCTAGGAGGCACCCCATGCTTATCCTTTTTCTTTCTTATTTCTAATGTGATGTGATAAGGCTTGTACTCTTCCAATTCTTGTTATTTGTGCTTGTGATTGTTTGTATGATTGACCCAAAAAATTTGAAGACTCTCGTGTTCGGTGTTTTGTCCCGGTCCACTCGAGCAACTGCCTAGCCTTGTGAGCTTGCCATTATTTGGGGAAAACCGATCTCCCTAGATTAGTATCGACTAACATCTATCTTTATAGATACTTAATAAACGGCTTAAGATTTTGGTATACTTTTCGACTCAATGCTCGGATAATGCCAAATTAGACTCTTTTGAAATCAGTATGGGTTTTGAGCCTTAAAAACTAGGAAACATTTGAGGACAAATGTTTAGTTATAGTATGTGGTGGTATAAATCTTCGATATGATCTTTACCTACTTTTGCTCGTCGTTCTCGACAAGTTACCTCGATTTTCCCCCACGAAAATTTCAAAAATTTATATATATTTTAAAATATAAAAGGTTCAGGTTTTTATAAAAAATGTAAAAAAAATAAGTGTTTTGACACGAATGTAGGCTTTCCGTTGGTGCGAACATAAATTAAAGTTTTGACCCGGCCGATTTTATACTTATCTTAGCATTCTCCTTAACATAAAATAAATAGAGAACTTTTTCTAATTCTTTTAATACAATGAGCTATAAAAATCAAGTCTAAGCTTGAAAAAGACAAGAATTTTGCAAGGTCCCACAATTGATTTTAAAAAATCAAAATCAATTATTGGGTTGTGTGGGTGCAAACATTCACTAGTTTCTTTTATTAGAAAATTTAAATTGTAAAAGAACAAAGCAGATAGAGTATAATATAAGTTTAGATGCTAAACGTGGAATAGTTGGATTTATTTAAAGCTCATAAGTGTTAATTGTGGCTTTTTCTTCCATTAGCTTATTTCACCTTTATATATAATTGTTTAATAAATAGAGTTGTGTGGTTTTTTTGGTTAATAATTAGTTCATAGCGGTTTTCTTTAGTTCCTTTGTGATTAAGATAAGTATACATCAGGAATACTTAATTTGGCATACTATATGTATCACATTAATAAATATTTTGCTTATCCCTTAAAGAGCCTTAGGGTATATGGGGTAAGTAAAATTAATAAGTGAAATTATAGCCTTATTCATTCCTTAAAGAGCCTAAGGGTATATGGAATGGATATTGTTGCTTAATTTTTGTCTTGTTTGTACCTTAAAGAGCCTTAGGGTATATGGTGCAAATGAGATTGTTCCATTTATGTCTTAAAGAGCCTTAGGGTATATGACATGAATGGAACCTAAGTAGCCTAATAAAAGCCAAATTTTGGTCGCCTCGATGTTGGACTTAAATTTGATGACATTGATCTTTTTGAAAAGGCAGAACTAATATTGCGTTTTAAAACCCGTTTCTGCTTTATTTTTGGAATTAATAAGTATCGAAATAATGTCCTTACAGAGCCTTCTGGTAATGATGACTTAAAGTAAAATCTTGAGATAACAAAATTAGGAATAAGAAGGAAGACGTAATATACACAATTAGCTTTATGAGTAGTGTTAGCATCATAACTTGTATTTTACAATGATCTTGTTTTTAAGCTTGGCTTGGAGAAGTGAAAGTCGGGGACGATAAATTTATCCATTTGGACACTTTTTGTGTTTTTTGTTCTATGATCCTAAAAGTTATCAATGAATAATGAAAGAAATACATTATGTCACACATGAATAAGTGAAAGTTGGAAATTATGAAAATCATAAAAAAAATTGAAAATATTGAAAAATGGGAAAACGGGGTGTTTTAAAACTTGTGATTTCTTAACTCTCCCCACAAAAGTCTTAGCTACTTTTCAAAAGATTAGTTTGGGGAGGTTTTGAAGTATTTGGTTTTAGAACATATAACATTGCGCGAGGACACGACAATCACTTAGTTTAGAGAATTTTGATATGTGAGAAATCATATATCCGTTTTATATAAAAAATGACCCTAAAAAGATGAAATAATGCAAATTATGCTTGTGTATTGTGTATTTTGTCTTTTGTGATGTGTAGGTGCGGATATTTCAAATATCACATGAAGAAGGCCAAAATGGGACAAAAGCGAACACGAGATGGAAAGAGTATGAAAAGCTGAAGCCGAAGGCGTATCCTCTTTCTGCGGACCAACCCGGGCCCACTTAATGGGTCGGGTCAGCCTACAATCAATATATAACAAATCAAAAAGCCAATGTTTAATAACAAAGCCCAAAATTTCCAAGTTATATCCCTCGGCCCAATTTCATATCA
This sequence comes from Tanacetum coccineum, assembly GCA_026074375.1. NCBI lineage: Eukaryota > Viridiplantae > Streptophyta > Magnoliopsida > Asterales > Asteraceae > Tanacetum > Tanacetum coccineum. The sequence continues at coordinate 19,209 of BQNB010052495.1, forward strand.
AAAGCCCAAAATATATCATAAAAGCCCTAACCCATTTTAACATGGTCAAATGGTCAAGAGATATTAAGACGAGTCAAACAACTAAGTCAAAATTACCGTACGATCACCTTTTTCCCTCCATCTTTCACGTTTTACAAGGCAAGTAACGAACCATGGTAAAACCTCCCATACACTCACTTCTCAAATACTTCTAGAAGGGATTTCTGACAACACTGACACCCTCATCAGCCACGCTGGCAATCCCACTTAATACGATTGGCCAATCAAACGTGGCATCAATCTAACGGTCAAGATGTGATGATTTGGAGGCATTTATGATTGGATAGCTATGATTGGAGGAGAGGAGAGCGTCCAGAGGGCTAGAAGCTTCATCTCATGCCTATATAAGGAGGGTCTCACACACAGAGTTCATCATCTAGGAGTAAGGTAGCTTATTAGCTTTGTAGTTGCTTATTTTAGCTTATTGTTCTCTCATTTAAATGTAATTTACTTTTCAAAGCCTTGTAATCTCTTTCAACTTTAATAAAATTCAAGTTAGTTTTTAATTCATGTTTTTAATCCATTATTGCTTTTTGACACTATGTTAGAAATTACTTAAATAAGCTCAAATTAAGCTCACATTTCCATTACTATTGCTTATTCAGCTAAGCTCTTCCATAGCTTAGCTGAATAAGCTGTCCCAATCATATTTGCTTTATCAAATCTGAATAAGCCAAAACTGGAAGATAAGTCAGATTTGGATGGACTTATAGGGCTTATTCAAAGCTTATTTTATAAGCTAGCTTGTTGATAAGCTCATTTGAGCATTTAAATCCTTGTTTAGAGCAAAGGATTAAGGTACACTTTTCCTTTCCTTTCTTTTTAGCTTATTATCTATACTGCTTATTGTCTGCTTATAATTCTGCTTATCTATGCTTATTATTGCTCTTACATGCTTATTATGCCTTTATTAGCTTTTCATGTTAGTTTAAGAACTTAGTTTTAGTTTGATGTTAGCTCATTCATTTCTGTCCAAATTTCATAATTAGCTTTTTGGTTCAGCTTATTCATTAGAGCTTATGTCTAGATGATTTTTGCTTATTGGTCTTCAAAAGTCATAAATCCTCATCTGTTTTTTGCTTTCAGTTCTTATCTAGGTCTCTTTTAGCTTAAAAATGAAAATGCAAAAAATAAGAGGTGTTTGGGATAAGCATTGTTAGCATAGACAAGAGTAGTGCAGGATGTTTTAGGTGTTTAAGTAGATTGCATAAGCTCTAACTAGGACTTAGGTTAGTTTTCTTAAGCTTAGAATAAGTTACATTAAGTTTTTAAAGTTTGTTTTTCTCATATGTCAAGTCTGCAAGTTTTTAAGTGATTTAAATCTGCTTATTTGTCAAGTTTTAAAAAAAATGTTAGTTATAGTTTTCTGTATTCTAATAAGTTTCTATGGCATCATTTTAAATCCTTTTTGAGTTAGTTTCCTTAGAATAGCTTTTTGAAGGTTTTATGTCTAAAAAAACAGTCAAGCAGTTTTAGCTTAAAGAGTCTTTACATGCAAATAAGATTGTGGTTAGATTCTAGGTTTTCTATGGTTAAATTCTGTTTAGATTAGCTTATTTTAATCTAGTGTTCATCTGTTCAAGTTTTCAAACAGTTAAAATGAGTTTTGAGTCTTTAAATTTAAGATTGCAAAAGAGTCTTTTAATATCAAATAGCCAAAAAGAGAGTTAGCTGTCAGTTTTATTTGATCTTTTCTAGTTAGTTTCTTTAGCTTATTGGCCTTAATCCAGCTTATTTGAGTTTTGTGAGTATAATCCTTTATCTGTTTTCACATTTCAGCTTAGTATCTTTGCTTATTAGTCTTTAAATTCAGCTTAAAAAATTGATCATTAGTTTCTTAAGTCCTTTTTAAGTCATCAGTCTTGCTGCTTTTAAGTTGCTCTTTTAGCTTATTTTTCTTGCTTATTTTTGGTCCTATTTGCTTAGTATGACTAGTAGTTGTTCTGTTTTAGCTTATTTGAGGTTCTCTTTAAGCTTATTTTGTTTTAATAACTAAACAATTTTGGCTTAAGCTTTAGGATAAAATAAGGCTAACTGCCATTTCATTTTAGCTTTTTCTGAGCTTATTATTAAGTTTTAAATTTAGTCCCTTTTATTAAATTTGCTTATTTTCATGTTATTTAGCTTTTCAAAAAGAAAAATCAAAAAAATAAAATGTTTTGCAAAAAGAGATGGTCACAGGGGTCGAACCTGTGACCTCTCCCTTCATACCAAACGCCGCAACACCACACACAAACACGTTGCATAATTTGTTTGATATAGGTTTTTAGGATAAAAGCTTATCGTGCTTATTTTCTTATTTACTGCTTATTCATTAAGCAAATTTTCAAGTTAGCATTTTTAATAGATTCCTCATTGTCTTAAGTACTTTTCATAATTTTTCTAGAATTTTTAGAGTTAGTTTACTATTTTTAATTAATTTTCTAGATTAAAATCAATTTTAATTCATAATAAATAAAATAAAAGACAAAAAATATAATTCTTTTTCTGAAAATTATTTTTAGTCAATTAGGATTTTTTAAAATTAAATTTGATTTCGTAGGGTTTAAATTTGCTTAGTTGGTTAAATTAGACGCGTTATTAATTTCCTGTTAACGTTTTTTAGGATTAATTGTTAATTGTTTTATTTGGTTAGGTGCTTTTACTTGTTAGCAAATGTTTATTTGTAGAAATAGGAAACCAAATAAAAACCTTGAATTATTCAATTACGCGATCACAAACTAGACCGACTTTCTATTCACACTTCGCCGAGGACAAACGACCCGGGAGGTTTTAGGAATTGCTTTGGTTAAAAGCGATTCTATTTAATATTTTGGAATACTATACTATATACTATAATTGTATTTGCCTCTTAATTACACATACTTGTTTGTGTGTGTGGTTTGGAACGGATCAATCCTCAAGGGTTTTGGTGAAGGATTTGGGTCGTGTAGATGGTACACGAATGGGGGTGTTCTTGGTCCATGATCTTCACCTTGATTAAGTTCAAGAAGGTATGACTTTATCTTGTTCAATGTTTATGTTAATTATATGTGCATATGTGATCTATTCTTCCGCTGCGTTTACTCTTGATGTATGATTTATAATAGTTATATGATCATTAATTCCAACAGATGATATCATCCACATAAACCAATAAAGCCATAAACAGTTTATTCTCATATTTAACAAATAAAGAATGATCATTTTTACTCTACTTGAAACCAAGCTCACATAGCACACTAGAAAGTTTTTCATTCCACTTTCTAGGAGCTTGTTTCAAACCATACAATGACTTTTTTAACTTGCAAACCCTTTGATCACCACGAACAAAGAATCATTCAGGTAAAGACATCTACACTTCCTCATCTAAATCACCATAGAGGAAGGTATTATTCACATCTAATTGAAATACAAACCAACTGTTCTGCACAACAAGACTTAAAACACATCTCATAGTAACCATTTTCACCACAAGTAAAAAAGTTTCTTCATAATCCAAACCTTCTTTTTGACTAAAACCTCTAGCCACTAGCCTGGATTTATATCTTTCTACTTCACCATTAGATTTATATTTGATTTTATAAATCCATTTACAACTAACAACTCTTCTTCCATTAGGAAGATCAGTTATGACCCAAGTACCATTCCTATTCAAGGCTTCCATTTCATTATTCATAGCCTCTATCCACCTAGGATCAGAGAAAGCTTCTTTATAGGTTTTAGGTTTTATGGCCTTATTAAGACTAGTCACAAAAGAATAATTGTCAGAACTCAAATTAGCATAGTTGACATATTTGTTTAAGCCATATTTAACTTTTCCTTGAATTTCATAATCTTGGAGTCTACTAGGTAAACTGGTTTTCCAACTAGACCTCCTAACAGAATCCTCTACTATTCTTTCTGGATCAACCTCATCTGAAAAAAACAACAAATCAAATTTACCAAACTCTTCACCCTCATATTCAAAATTCTCATCATCAGATGCTACAACATTCTGATCTGAGACATCACCAGCATTTAAACTGCCAAGTGTATCACTGCTATCATCCTTAGAAGAATCTTGTGCAGTTATATCACTGGTAGAAGCTGGGTGATTTGCATAATCCTTTGAAACTACAGGAGAAGAATCAGGTTCTGCATTAATATCTGCATAACCCTCTATAGAAGCAAACTTATCACTAGATTCTGCATTAACCTCAGACCTAGATAACGTTCCATCACCCTTAGTATTTCTATCTCTCATATCATCATAGGGCTCATTAGACATTTGGTTGTCAAAGGAATTTAGACTGTTCAAATTACTTAAACTTATAACCAAGTCTTTAGTTAAAGACTTATTCTTAAAGGGATAAACAGTTTCATAAAATTTTACATCTCTACTAT
>BQNB010052495.1:24993-40466 GCA_026074375.1 Tanacetum coccineum
TATGAAGACTGTGAAGACCAAATGGGCCCTCAATCAATTTCAACAGCCCATTTGTGTGCAATTGACAAAGACTGTGAAGACTTTGAAGGCCCAATCCTAGCCCAGTTACAGCCAATCTCAGCCATTGTACACACAAAACCCACCTGAACCTTATTGGGCCTTAAAAAGCCCAATAACATAAGCCTAAACCTTATTGGGCCCAGACACACTCAATTGGGCCCAATACAAGCCCAAAAGCCCAACACAAAACCCAAGCCCAACAAAAGCCCACAATTCTTTTTATAAAACTTTAGGGGCTAAAATTGCCAATTTTAAAAGTTGTTTTATAAAAGAAAAAATGGTGAAATAAAGAGAGGGACTAAAACTGCCAAATGGCAATTCTTTTATTATGTTTAAACACAAGGGCTGGTTTTGCAAATTACCAAAACCCTTTTAGTAATAAACAGCAGGGACCAAATTTGCAATTTCCCAAAACTTTTTTTAATTCTTTTAGTTATAAAAACAGAGGGACCAAATGTGTAATACTTGAAACTCTATTATAACTGAATTTCGGCTTAAAATGAAATGAAAAGAGAAAGAAACATGAGGGGCTAGTATTGCATCTTTTTCATTCTTCTCTTTTAAATCCTGCAACCATAACGGTACCTCAACCCGTTTCCCGCCAAACCTCAAACCACCCTCTCCCACGGTTTCTAGTCCCAAACCACCTCCCTAGTACACTCACAGCTCACCCCTCACCACTTCCCACCTCCCCATTACCCCTATACCCTTCCCTGTTGACAATCACACAACCCGAAGTCCCCATGAATGGTGAGATGATGTAACAAGAATGATGGAAGGCTAGGATTGCTTGTGAGGCTTCCTACTCTCACAACCAGCTCATCCCAAGACCAAGAGAAGAGTTTGGACTTCTATAAAAGAAAAGAAGACCAAGCCGAGAAAAACACACTTTTTTTACTATGTTTTTAGTTTAATTCTAATTCCAAGTCTTTCTTTTAAGCATTTAAGTGTATTCAGTTTATTTTTAAGTTTATGTTGTAATATTTCCAGCCTTAATACAAGTTAAGAGTTTTTTTTTGTGATATAGCCATTGTCAAGAATTTAAAATCTTATTTAAACCCTTTTAATCTGTTTAGACTTATATAAAAACGTGTAAAAGTTGTTAAACTCAGCTTATGAACTTGTTTCACCCTTTTATTTCTTTTAAAAAGCTAAAAAGAAGCAAAATTTATACTTAAGGGGGTGTTTGGTTTAACCTTTAAAATGGGTCATATGGGATTTGTAATGGGTTGTAACCACTCAGCCAACTTTGGCTGAGTGTGTGGGGTTCATTAGATCATTTAAACTATAATTTTTAGTGTAAAAATAAGTTTTTAAGGTTTCTTTTATATTCTGTCAAATTTTCAATAAGCCAAAGTGAGCTAAACCATTCCAGCTGCTTATGCAGCTTAAGCACACTGTTGTTGTGCTTGTTGTTATTGTTTCTAGCTCTTTTCAAAGGCCATTTGTCCTGTCATTGTAATGTACCAAAACCAAGTCAAGTGTGTATGTATGCATGATTTTTGAAATTAGCCATTTTTAAGCCCCATTATCAGCAGTTAAAATTAGGCCCTAAGCTCTCAAACTTTGAAAATAAGCTCATTGACCATCCTTTTTAATCTGTTTGTGATTGGTTTTAGGTAAAAAGCACTTTAGAGCTTATTGCATAAGCTTAAAAAGGACCCCAAGCCCACTGTTGCATCTCCCCTGGTGCTAGACACCACCCTTTAGCCTCTTTTATCTAGCTTATTCTGTATTAGACCTTAGGATCTTATTGCTTTTTAATGTAGCTTAATAGATACCCTATAAGTCCCCAAAATCTTATAGCTTATCTCCCTTTCTAGGTTAGCTTAAATTAGGCTTAAAGTTCCCTTTTTTCTGTTTTCTTTTAAAAACTGTCATTATAGCTTAAGTAATTTCCAGCTTATTTTAGGCAAATATAAAACCTTGTGTGTTCTCAAAATGTTTTTCTAGAACACATTAAGTGGATTTTACATAACAAAATGTTTTTGTTGGTGACTAAATTGTTATATCATGGCTAATGACGACTCAAAGTTTCCGATGCAAGACACATGCTCATATCCATACCACAGTATCTGAAGTAATCAAGAAAGTTTTCATACAAGGCTTCCGCACAATCTCTGAGAATCAATGTCTTCTTCAAATTCTAAAAGTTACAATGATTGGAAGAAGAGACATCATCAAAGCTTTCAAAGATTCCAACAGATATGAGCATGTGAGACTAAAGATCAGCGTATGGCAAAGTCAAAGTGAAAGAAGATCACAAAGTAATTCAGAGAAGTAAAGCTTAATCAAGTCAAAGATCAAGATCAAGTCATCAAATCAAGTTCTGAAGATCATGATCAAGGTATTAAAGATTGAATTACCCGAAGCACAACAAGTGAAGTACCCTATCAACATCGAGCTAAAGAGACAAGGTCGAGTGAACTTCTCATGACCTCATCTAGGGGGAGATTGTTAGGTTCACCTAACGATTGTTAGTACTACCACAGTCTTGGACCCAAACAAAGAAGCTTCGGTCACTCGAAGTTACAAGACAAAAGTCTAGCTCGAAAGACTATGTTATTTAATGTTTATTATGTATAAGGGCCAAGATGTAAAAAGCTCAAATAGAAAGCCCTCAAAGGCAAATCCTTATTAGTATAAATACTCCTAGTTTAGTCAAAATTAGGTTAGCTACTTCATCATTTTCATTTTTCCATCTTAAGGGTTTTGTAGCCTCTCTTTGTTTCCTTTAATCAAAAGTTTTATTGTTTAATCTTTGGTGTCATTGATCTTGTGCTTCATACATGGAATGATCTAGGGATCCTACAACTCCTGCACCCGTCAAAGCAGTTGAGGAAATTTGTGTCACTTGTGGATCAAATCACAATTTTAACCATTGTTCGTTAACTCGAAATGGAAACGATTTTCCCGTTTTTCAAGATAACATCCAACAATTTCAACAAACCGCAGCCGTTGGAAATTTTCTCCAAAGAAACCAACCTTCCATCATATATTCTCCATCATTCAATTTCTCATCAAACCAGGATTACTTTCAATTGCAGCCTCGTTGGGACATACGACCCGGGAATATCTCTTCCAGAATCTTTTTATAATTGATTCTTATATATTTAATCTCTTTGTGTAGATTTTGACCTTTTGCCTTGGTTAAGGGCATTTGGTTGAGATTTGCCTTTGAGTTATTTTATATGTATACTATTCCACGAATCAACTATGCGAAATCTAGCCTTTAATAGTTAGAAGAACAATAGTAAGAACATGGAATTTAACCAAAAGCTTCAATATTATTAATATTAATAATATGAATACTCAAAAGTATTAGGGTTATACAAAACCTTGAAGCTATAAAGATATGAATAAGACTCGCATCTAACTCTATGCCTTAGGACCTCCTTTTATACACCAAGGAGACCTATACGGCTTACAATATTCTCCTAAAATAATGCATATCTTCTAAACATATAGATTATCATACAAATCTATTCTATACATAATTCTAACTTATCATACAAGTAAACAACTCATACATATCCTTTGATTCGTCCTAATCTTCTCAGCAGTCTTTATCTTCACAGATCAGCATTAACTTTCTCAGCAGTATTAACTTAGTACTGGCAGTACAAAGTTTCTTCTAGCAGTACTAAGTTTCCTCTAGCAGTACTAACCTTCCTCTAGCAGTACTAACCTTCAACTCTAGCAGTACTAAAACACTTAGTGTATATCTTGAAGTTTTTCCAGCAGTACTAAATAACTCTGACAGTACTAAATCTTCAATAGCAGTACTAACTGAGAAGTCTTTTATTCCCAACAAAAAGAAACCAAGATTATTGTTTACGGTAACAAAATTTATCTACAACAAAGTCTATTATTTGTGCAATGGTGATTGGAATTCACTTTTTAATGGTTGAAATTCATACAAGGTTGCACATGCTTCCACAATGTTGAGCAGAAACACGTTTTTTCATGTGGGTTTATGAAAACGCTTATAAGTTATAAGTCTTCATAAGCATAAGCCCATACAGAGAGGCTTATGAGGCTTATAGTTAGTGGAATTACTTAAATACTCTTTAAAATATAATGTACTAGCTTAAAGACTCGCAAAATTGAGAGAAATGTTAAAGAAATTGTTCATTAGGTAGTACGTGCACAAATAAAGCAAGAAACAACAACAAACGTTAATAGGTATCATAATTTTATTAAGAGAATAATAAAGAACGTGCATGTATTCTCTTGTTCAACAGGTAGATAATCTTGAATAGAAAAAGTAGTCCACATTCATTCCGTATAGTGTAGAGTTCTTCATCACCTGGTGAACCATAAAGTGTAGAGTTCTTCATCTTATGGTTCAACGACTGGTGCTCTAAACAAGGATAAATATCCCGACGATATCATTGCCTTTTTGTAACAATTAGAATGCAGTTCATTTCTTTGGCTAGATTTTAGATACACCAGATTCTTTTCAATTCCGAGAAAAATTATATATGGAAACATTTTTGTTGCTCAATCTGTTGATGATTTTTAGTTGTTTTACCGTAAATGATATTGGTTATTGGTATATTGCAAGATTGCTTTCTTTCGTAGTCTTGTGAAATTTATAAAATTGTACTTTTGACACTCAAAGTATATATTAGATGAAATTTATCGGATTTTACGCTTCGCAGTAATGCTATCGGATACTAAGCTCCGCAACAACGCATATACGCCTAATATTATGTTTAATGCATGTATTTCATATCGCATTTAATGATTAAGGCTTTTATAAAGAGAGGTGATTTGCACACACATATTTTTTATTGGAATACTCAACTGTACACACAGTCAAAACACACTATAAACATTGTACAAGTTTGTAATGCATACAAGAAAGTATCTTAATCAAAATTATAAATTTGCAAATCAAAACCCTTTTATAAAGGGTTAATTGCCTAAAAATGTATTATACTTGCCACTTTTTGTCATTGTATGTAGACAACTATTTTTTTTGCTATTGTGTCGCTGAACTTTTGAATTCGTGCTATTGTGTGTATTCTGCGACTAATTCTGCATGTAAAATGACCATATTACCCTTCAAAATTTGAAAAACGTGAGGGTAAATGTTCACAAAATACACACAATAGCACGAATTTAAAAGTGGAACGACACAATGAGAAAAAAAATAGTTGTCTACATACAATGACAAAAAGTGGCAAATATAATACATTTTTAAGCAATTAACTCTTTTATAAAAGACTTGAAGTTTATCATGTATTTTTATAAAAGCTTTCAAAAAGATTTTTTTGATGTAATGACCTTATAAATTTGTTTAAGATTTTTTTGCATCCAATGGGAATGTTGATATTCCTAATCATGCCACTCTATGGCAAACTGTTAGATGGATGCCCGATTACTTTATTTGGAAAGAGAGAAATATGTGTATCTTCAAAGGTAAAGTCTTAAGTATAAATAAAATATGCACTGAGTGTATGTTGTTTGTTTTGTTGTTTATTTAGTGACCGTTTGGGTTGTATTAGTGTCATTGTTTTCTTTGGCATGGGTCCTTTTGTTTGGGTCTAGTTTGTATTGGACCTTTGTAGTTCTTGTTTGGTCTTTTTCTCCAATAGCTTTGTTGGAATTGGCTGTATTTTTGGTCTGTTCAATATAGTATGCTTTTAAAAAAAAATTGTTGACGGGGTGAACTCGCCGGTGGTGATGGCTACTGGTACAAATGGTGATGATGACGGGGTTAGGACGGTGGTGGTGAGGTTACTGGTGCATAAAACGAGTGTGTTTTTGACTTTTTTGTTAGCTAGAGAAAAATTAGTGTTTTTCAATAGTGTATTTCAAGGTATTAAATGATATTTCGTTATCATGGAAAATAAATGACAAGTCAGTGTTTTACATTCCATAGGTGTTGAAGACAGATTTGTTTATCCTAGATTCGTTAATAGTCACCTTTTTCCTTTTATGCACAGTTAGTAATTTTACCTTTTTTACTGTTTTATTCAAGAAATGAAATAGTTAGATGAAATTTGTGTGATTTTATAGGTTCATTTATTTAGTTTGATGTTAAGATGTTGATACGAACCTATCATTATCGGTTTATAAGTCCAAGTGTAAAACTCGCTCAAAAAGCTAGAGGAGGAGACACCTAGACTTTATAAACCACCAGCCATATCACGTACTTGGCCGATGTGGGATTGTAATAAATATGTGTCAATTTGTGTGGTTATATTGTTTTATTGATGGATTAAAGATCATGTTTGGTGATGATATGTTTTTTATAAATTGTTTTTTACTTGTTAGGTTAATGTTAGAGGCTAGGTTGTTAATGATATGAAAATAGTTTAATACTGCTCAAAATTCAATAAGTCATAACAAATTATCAATTACATATTTAACTTTGTGAGATTTTAAAGTCAAATGTTAACCTTAAAAAAATAATAAGTGAAAAGGCCCCGATTCGGATCGTTGATTATCCTGATCCCGACTGAATCGTACCCGATTTGAGAACACCTGAACCGGATCGCAATTCGTGGCCTCTCTAACGAATTATGTGATTGTGGTTGGAATGTTCATATGTGTATTACTTATTGTTAACCACCCGAATATGTTAAATGTTGATGTGTTGCCTCACTTGAGGCTGTTATTTGTTATTTTGTTAGGTGTTTATCTTGTTGCTTATTCGATACAGTTCGAATGTTGATCTGTGTGTTTGTGTGATTTACTGTTTCATTGCGGCCGTACTCTATATTCGTATGAATGGTTGAATACTTGAATTTAGTTTGGTTTGATGCTATATCTAATCTGGATGTTTTATAGTTCGATTCACAATTTCATTGATCAGTTTTGTGAAGATGTATTTAGAGGAGGGGGTACGGTGCGTCGTGGGAGACGTTTTCCCCACGGCGCCACACGAAAACACCACCAACCGTTTGCATTTTCGATCCTCAAGCTGTAGTTGCCAGCCGACGCGGTCCCGGAAAACGCGACGGCACGGTGCGAGAACCCGTACCGACCACGGCGTTTTCGTGTCGCGCCGTTGTGCGTATACTTTTTTTTTGTTTTGTTAGGTTTTTTTTGTTGATGTGTTTCGTGTTTTGGCCATGAAGAAGAAGAAGATCTTGTTGCAGGTATAAAGATTCAAGAGAAAAAAAAATATTTTTTTAAGGAAGAAGAAGACCATCGAGTTTTGATGTTAGGGCGGCTAGGTAAGTTTAGGGTATGTAATATAAGTGGAAAAGTTACATTTTAACCCCTCACACTAATACTTTTGTTTAAATAATTTGTTTGTTTTTAAATAAATGAAAAAAAAAATTAGTGGGGTCACCGTAACACCAAAAAGTGTGGTGTTAACTAAGGAGCCACTTTTTGGTGTTATGGTGGAGTTTGGTGTTATGGAAAAAAGTGGTGACACCACTTTTCATCACGACTTGACCACGACGGCTCAACCGTATCCCGCCCTCTTATGTGTAATTGTTGTGCAGAGTATGCAACAGAGCAAGGAGGTATATCTCCAGATGTTATAAAGTAGGCATTTAGTGCTACCGATGAGAAATTTTTTTAGTTCGTTAAGCACCAATTGCCAGTTAGACCGCAGATTGTTAATTGTTTTATTTGGTTAGGTGCTTTTACTTGTTAGCAAATTTTTATTTGTAGAAATAGGAAACCAAATAAAAACCTTGAATTATTCAATTACGCGATCACAAACTAGACCGACTTTCTATTCACACTTCGCCGAGGACAAACGACCCAGGAGGTTTTAGGAATTGCTTTGGTTAAAAGCGATTATCTTTAATCTATTGGAATACTATAATATATACTATAATTGTATTTGCCTCTTAATTACACATACTTGTTTGTGTGTGTGGTTTGGAACGGATCAATCCTCAAGGGTTTTGGTGAAGGATTTGGGTCGTGTAGATGGTACACGAATAGGGGTGTTCTTGGTCCTTGATCTTCACCTTGATTAAGTTCAAGAAGGTATGACTTTATCTTGTTCAATGTTTATGTTAATTATATGTGCATGTGTGATCTATTCTTCCGCTGCGTTTACTCTTGATGTATGATTTTTAATAGTTATATGATCATTAATTCCAACAGATGATATCATCCACATAAACCAATAAAGCCATAAACAGTTTATTCTCAGATTTAACAAATAAAGAATGATCAGTTTTACTCTACTTGAAACCAAGCTCACATAGCACACTAGAAAGTTTTTCATTCCACTTTCTAGGAGCTTGTTTCAAACCATACAATGACTTTTTTAACTTGCAGACCCTTTGATCACCACGAACAAAGAATCATTCAGGTAAAGACATCTACACTTCCTCATCTAAATCACCATAGAGGAAGGCATTATTCACATCTAATTGAAATACAGACCAACTGTTCTGCACAACAAGACTTAAAACACATCTCACAGTAACCATTTTCACCACAGGTAAAAAAGTTTCTTCATAATCCAAACCTTCTTTTTGACTAAAACCTCTAGCCACTAGCCATAGAGGAAGGCATTATTCACATCTAATTGAAATACAGACCAACTGCTCTGCACAACAAGACTTAAAACACATCTCACAATAACCATTTTCACCACAGGTAAAAAAGTTTCTTCATAATCCAAACCTTCTTTTTGACTAAAACCTCTAGCCACTAGCCTGGCTTTATATCTTTCTACTTCACCATTAGATTTATATTTGATTTTATAAATCCATTTACAGCTAACAACTCTTCTTCCTTTAGGAAGATCAGTTATGACCCAAGTACCATTCCTATTCAAGGCTTGCATTTCATTATTCATAGCCTCTATCCACCTAGGATCAGAGAAAGCTTCTTTATAGGTTTTAGGTTTTATGGCCTTATTAAGATTAGTCACAAAAGAATAATTGTCAGAACTCAAATTAGCATAGTTGACACATTTGTTTAAGCCATATTTAACTTTTCCTTGAATTTCATAATCCTGGAGTCTACTAGGTAAACTGGTTTTCCAACTAGACCTCCTAATAGAATCCTCTACTATTCTTTCTGGATCAACCTCATCTAAAAAAACAACAAATAAAATTTACCAAACTCTTCACCCTCAGATTCATAATTCTCATCATCAGATGTTTCAACATTCTGATCTGAGATATCACCAACATTTAAACTGCCAAGTGTATCACTGCTATCATCCTTAGAAGAATCTTGTGTAGTTATATCACTGGTAGAAGCTGGGTGATTTGCATAATCCTTTGCAACTGCAGGAGAAGAATCAGGTTCTGCATTAATATCTGCAGAACCCTCTGTAGAAGCAAACTTATCACTAGATTATGCATTAACCTCAGTCCTAGATAACGTGCCATCACCCTTAGTATTTCTATCTCTCATATCATCATAGGGCTCATTAGACATTTGGTTGTCAAAGAAATTTAGATTGTTCAAATTATTTAAACTTATAACCAAGTCTTTAGTTAAAGACTTATTCTTAAAGGGATAAACAGTTTCATAAAATTTTACATCTCTACTATATAAGACCTGTTTGGTTTCCAAACTATAGATTTTATAACCTTTTTTATCTAAAGAATATCCAATAAAAACACATTTTTCAAACATGTGTTCAAATTTGTCATGATTATTAAGCACTGTTGCAAAACATAGACAACCAAAAGTCTTAAGATGAAAGAAACTAGGTTCAGTTTTATATATGAGCTCATAAGGACTTTTTCCAGAAAGAACGGCAGAAGGTAACCTGTTAATCAGATATATAGTAGTCAGAACACACTCAGTCCACATTTTCAAAGGAACCCTCCCCCCCACTGGAACATGAGGGCCCTAGCAACATTAAGTAAATGTCTGTGTTTCCTCTCAGCAACCCTATTTTGCTGAGGGGTATAGGCACAAGATGTCTAATGTATTATACCATTATCCTTACAAAATGATTCAAACTGTAACAAAATCAGTTCCATTATCACCTCTAAACACTTTGACAGTTTTATCAAATTGATTTTTAATCAGATTATAAAAGATAATAACATTAGAATAAACTTCATCTTTGCACTTTAACATAGACACCCAAACAGCCCTGCTATAGTCATCAACTATAGTAAGAAAGAATCTAAACCCTTCCCTACTTCTGACCCTATAAGGACCCCAGACATCTAAATGAACAAGTTGACCTAAGTCACTTGTCTTGTGATTGCTTAAAGGAAAGGGCTCCCTAGTTTGTTTAGCTTTATGACACACATCACAAGGACCAGAACCAATGTCTTCTATGTTAATTTTGTCCTTTAAAACCTTTAAAACTTGGTCAGCAGGGTGTCCTAATCTATTGTGCCAAAGACACTTAGACACAACACAAGTATCAACAATACTATTGGCATGTTTCTTACCCTGGTTTAAGAAGTACAGACCACCAACCATACTACCAGTCCCCACTAGGAACTTTTGAGTTTAGTCCTGAATAATACAGTCCACATCATTAAAAATCACATTAACTTTATTAGCACTAGCAAGCTTACTAACAGATAGTAAGCTTACATGATAACTAGGGACAACTAACACATCATGAATTATTGAAGTTTTAGTAAGTTTAAAACTTCCAATTTCATTAACCTTTGCAACAGTCCCATTGGGATGTGCAACGGTTATATTAAGATGAGATACATCAATGACATTAAACAAAAGAAGTGAAGAATAGATCATGTGTTGACTGGCCCCAGAATCAATAATCCAACCAACATAAGCACTATATGTGCTAATGTTGATATTCAAATTAAAAAATCTACAAGTAGCAAAGTAAAACACCAGATTAGACCCGGTAGGTATACCTATAACATTTCCAATGTCACAAGCAGTGCCTGAACCAGAACTTTTCAACAACCCCACTTCTGGTATTCTTCACTAGTTAAAATGTGAGAATTAACAGCACTATAACCAGAACCACAAGCAGTCACATTATTCACATTAGCCTTAGAGTTATCCCCTTTAGGATTCTTTTTTAAACCTGAAGGATAACCCACTAATTCAAAGCATCTATCAATGGTATGACCAGACATATTCCAATGCTTACAAACCAAGTTATGATTAGGTCCTCTATTAAACCTACTATTTTGATTATTCTAAAAAAAATTATTTGAAGACCACTCATTACCATTATTAGACACAAAGGCAGAAGACCCAGTTTTCATAATAGATGAATGCACATTATTCACCCTATGTGACTCTTCTCTAGATAGAGTAGCAAACGCAGACTTAACATCAGGTAAAGGGTTAGTTATCAGAATACTACTCCTGATACTACTATACACATCATCATGTCCCATGAGGAACTGCATCAGCCTAATCAGTTGATCATGAGTCTTTAGTTTATCTATAGTGTCACAAGTACACTTAGCCAGATCAACCAAAGAATCATACTGTCTCTACTGAGAATTAAACTTATGATAATATTCAGCTAAAGACATTCCAGATTGAGTAAATGTATGAATTTTATAGTGCATATTATATATCACAGAACCATCAGTTTTACTATAAGTTTTAGCAAGTTCCTCCCAAACATCCTTAGCATTAGTAGAATAAATTTAACCTAAGTATAACTCTTGTGTGACACAACTAAGAATCCAACACAGAACAACAGAGTTGCATCTGTCCCATTATTCCTGTCTCAAAACATCATCATCTATTGGCCTTTCACATTTACCATTTATAAACCCAAGTTTATTTTTAGTATGTAAAGCAAGTTTTATAGCAGCAGACCAAACCTTATAGTTTTCTGTGCCCTCGATTTTAAAAGAAATAATAGGATTTCCATTAGAGTCATTATCATGTAAAAATAAAAGGTCATAGTCACTGAGCTTAAGCTCAGAGCTACCACCCTATTCAACCTTTTTACCTGAATCACCAGTCATTAAGCCAAAAGAAAAAAACACAAACAAGAAACAATCACACAAGAATAAGAAAAAACAAACAAGAAGCAATCAACAAATAGACAAACACTTCAAGAAGACAGAAGCAGATAGCATAAATCAAATAACGACCAACACTAGTGTTGTAACCCTCCACTATCCTATTTCCCTTCAACCACTTATATAACAAATATAACAAACCTAACAAACTTAACAAACAAATGCA
Source organism: Tanacetum coccineum (assembly GCA_026074375.1). Taxonomy (NCBI): domain Eukaryota; kingdom Viridiplantae; phylum Streptophyta; class Magnoliopsida; order Asterales; family Asteraceae; genus Tanacetum; species Tanacetum coccineum. Next base: position 37,147 of record BQNB010052495.1, read on the forward strand.
AGAACCAAAATTAAAAGCGTGAGTGGTGTTACAGAGCACGCGCAGCAACAAGAACCCAACAAGATCAAGCAGATCTTTATACCAACAAATTAAAGCACAACAAAAAACAACCTGTTTCAGAATCAACAAGTTAATTCTAATCAAGAAATCACAAATCAAGTAAAACCCTAATTTTAAAAATTCAGGGATTTTACAAGAAACACGTTTAATCATAAGATTAAACCACATATCAAACAAGAAACAAGACAAAACAACATGAATTAGGGTTTGATACAGTATAACCTAATTAAGACACCAAATCGAACACCACAGACAAGATCGTGAGTGGAAAGACCAATTAACCACCGAAAAACACCAATAAACCACCCAATTTCAAAAAAACCCAAAAAATTTCGAAACCCTAATTTTTGGAAAAACAACAATTTGATAAAAAAAACAACCGATCTATAGCAACCAAAGGCTCTGATACCATATAAACTTTCTCAACAAGAAACAATCAAATCAAACTAAACTTTATTAGTCTGAGCCAACCACCCCTTTGCTCAGATAGTTACCGTATCCAGTTTTACAATGAATCAAAAGAAAGAATGATTCTAACAACTTTAGAGAGAGAAAGCTTTGATTTTCTTGAGAGAGATAAGAACATGAAAAGTAATTAGATAGAGAATGGGGTTTATATAAACCTTGACTTGAACTTTAAGCTCCCATCTAGAAAGCACCTCTATCTTCGACAACTCTTTCCTTTTTTTACTTTTTTTTTTTTTGTTTTTTTTTACTTTTATTTTTTCTTTTGTTTTCTTTTCCTCTTTTTTTTTTTTTTTTTTTTTTTTTTTTTATTCACTTTACACCCTTTAGCTTCCAACACCTTGCTATAAACTTCTAAACCTGAAACAAACACAAAAAAACAACTTTCCACTATATACAAAACACCCCTTTGACCAGATTTAGTTTAATAAAGAGACAACTCAATAGTTGGAATGTTGATCTGTGTGTTTGTGTGATTTATTGTTTCATTGCGACCGTACTCTATATTCGTATGAATGGTTGAATACTTGAATTTAGTTTGGTTTGATGCTATATGGATGTTTTCAGAACTAGATAGTGTGATTCACAATTTCATTGATCAGTTTTGTGAAGATGTATTTAGAGGGGGGTACGGTGCGCCGTGGGAGGCATTTTCCCTACGGCGCCACCAACCGTACCCACCTTTGCGTTTTCGATCCTCAAGTCAAAGTTGCCGGCCGACGCAGTCCCGGAAAATGCGACGGCACAGCGCGAGAACCCGTACTGACCACGGCGTTTTCTTGTCACGCAGTCGTGCGTATACTTTTTTCCTCGTTTTGTTGGGTTTTTTCGTTGATGTGTTTCGTGTTTTGGCCAGGAAGAAGATCTTGTTGCAGGTATCAAGATTCAAGAGAAAAAAAAATTTAAGGAAGAAGAAGACCATCGAGTTTTGATGTTAGGGGCGGCTGGGAAAGTTTAGGGTATGTAGTATAAGTGGAAATGTTACATTTTAACTCCACACTATTACTTTTGTTTAAATAATTTGTTTGTTTTTAAATAAATGAAGAAAAAAATTAGTGGGGTCAACATAACACCAAAAAGTGTGGTGTTAACTAGGGAGCCACTTTTTAGTGTTATGGTGGAGTTCGGTGTTATGGAAAAAAGTGGTGACACTACTTTTCACCATGGCTTGAGCACGACGGCTCAACCGTACCCCGGCCTCTTATGTGTAATTGTTGCGCAGAGTATGCAACAGAGCAAGGAGGTATAGCTCCAGATGTTATAAAGAAGGCATTTAGTGCTACCGAGGAGAAATATTTTCAGTTTGTTAAGCACCAATTGCTAGTTAGACCGCAGATTGCATCGGTTGGGTCATGTTGTCTTGTTGGTACTATTTCTAATAATGAATTACATGTTGCTAACCTGTTGCATCTCCGCGGACAAACACTGACCGCGGAAGAACACTCGCGTCCGCAAACACGATTACACGTGGACCCTTGCCCGACAAGGGACCCACTCCGGCCACCAACAGTTGCAAGCAAAATACTAGGGAACTCTAGTATTAGGCTTGCCTATAAATAGGGGCCATCTCACACCCCAAAAAGGTACATTCTGTCTAATTACTAATATATACATACTCTGACATTTTCTGACAAACATGTGTACTTACTCTCACGCCGAAGCTTAATCGCGGGGTCCGCCTTGCGGTAAGGCTAACGGTTTATTCTCATTTGTGCAGATTATCTCTCCATCACTTGGATTAGTACAAGATCTACATCACAGCCCATCTATTGGCCTAGCCCAATAGATGATCTAAACCCATATTCACCCCCATACACAGTTTTTATACTAACAAATTGGGGCCATCCGTGGGACTGATATAACTGCGTTCCTTGAAAATACTCACCATGAGCAATCACGAACAACCTACCCCTAGCCATCCTCAGTCTGATGTGCGAAATACGATAGGGAAGGATAAACAAACCTCTCAGGGCTCCGCGAGAACTACATCCGCTGTAGATCTCGAAGAGTTCTGCGAAAAGCACTATGAGAAGCTACTACCAATCATGGCGGATAAGTATGAGTATGAGAAGAGAAAGAAAGAAAAGCTGGAGGAAGTAAAAGCAAGGCTCGACTTTGGTGATAACCGGAAGAGAAACACTAGGGCACAAGAATCAGCATATTCTGAGTCCAGGACAATATCGCCAAGAAGACAGAGACGCTCTCGTAGCCCACGCCACAATCCTAGCGTCTTCACTAGGTTGAGGCGCGAAAGGTCAAGATCGCCACGGCATGAATACAAGAGTAAGGAAAGAAGAGAGAGCACCGTGTTTAAGAGACTCGGGAGTAGAGGACGGAGTACATCCGTGCACTCCGATAGTCGTCAGGAAAGCTCAAGGTATACTGAGAATTACTCTGAAAGTGAAGACAGTGAAGGTGGACACTGGAAGTCTAAATCACAAAGGAAAAAGTTCAGTGTCGAAGATGATGATCTTTCCCAACCTTGGGTATGTGCCGAGACTGATCCGTTCACGTCTCGAATCCGTCACTTCGATTTCCCGAAAACACGAATGCCAAGTCATGTGAAAACGTACAACGGAAGTGAAGATCCCGAAGATCACTTAAAAATCTTCCAAGCAGCTACAAAAACGGAAAGATGGGCCATGCCAACATGGTGTCACATGTTTAATTCCACGCTCCCCGGAAACGCCCGAGTATGGTTTGACGATCTTCCGCAAGAATCAATAGACAGTTACAATGACTTAAGAGAAGCATTCCTGAAAAACTACCTCCAACAGAAAAAGTGCATCAGAGAT
>BQNB010052496.1:1655-40465 GCA_026074375.1 Tanacetum coccineum
AAACCCTTATTAAATAAATACACTAAGCATAAAATAAAAACACTTACACTACTTAATATTATTTTTCCCAAATTATTTTTTTATTAATTACCTCATAAATAAATTATCAAACCTTAACATTCTAATTAAATTTTCAACTCGAAATTAACGATACACGGTACGCTAACTTCTCAAATGCCATAATATCCAAACGCACTAAAATTTCAAAATCACCATCAATACGAAATGAAATAATTAAATCATTCATTCCTACCATCTCAAACTCATATAATAACACATATACCATATAACATATAACCCCAAAAACTACTTACGCACATAAATCAAAATACATAAAGCTAGGCAAGCTAACACTAACAGATTAACTAACCTCGCTAAATCACGGTTGTCACACATACACCTGCCGCTATAGATACTAAGTCTGGGCCAGAGGAGGCTCCCTCAGAGACAGAGGAGTTTCAGCCACTAGCCGCTAGGACAGCACCACCATCATCAGACTGTACCCCTACTTCATCTGACCCTACACCAGTTTCATGCCTCACTAACAAGGAGTTTGAGGCTTCTGAGCCATCAGATACTAGGATTACCTCATCACACTCCACAGCTCCATCAGACTCCACCACACCATTATCCCCTGATCACCCACTTACTCAGACATCACCTACCCTGACCCGAGTCTCATACTACCATAGTACTGCACGTATGGTCATGCGTACTCAGCCAACCTTATCCTCGAGCATGTCAGCTGATGTGTGTTTTCCAAGCTTTAAATTTATAATAACTAGAAATACCAATTTTTACTAAAAACACAACATTCGGGCAAGTATACCCTATCGAGTGTAATATAGTATTAGGTAAGTCTAGGTCGTTTCACGAGAATTGAAGTTTTCACAGTGTGTAATTAAGGTGCTAATGCTAAAATGATTGTCACGGATCAAATTAACCAAATCATGCATAAATTAAATATTATAAAGAAAGCAATAAAAGGATGATTCAAGCAAGTTATAAAGGTATGTTTGTTTAGGCAATGATCACTAAGACATAGAAGTGTTCAGGATAGTGTTTACAAGTTTAGAGAATAAATATATCACAAGTTACAAATCCTTTCGGCCTTTAAGTATAACTAGTGATTATATCGATTAATAACAACAAATCCTTTTGACCTTTATAAGTTATTATAACCAATATATTAGATGAAATGATAGAACACATATATAAAGAACCCTTTCAGCCTATATTCTTGTATAAAATATGTTTTACCAATTCAATAAACAAGTATCCAAACACTTCATATTCAAGATCACATAATGCCCAAACAAACATAAAACAACTACTCCATGATCAAAGAAGTAACAAAACACATAACATTCATCATGAATTCAGTAAAGATCATATTCAAAAGATAAACAAGATTTATACCAACTTCAAGAGCAAATGTTTGATGATTTCACAAGTTTTCCCAAACGAAAACTTTATTATATCTAAAGTAAACCTGGAAACTATGAACAATTCTGTCACAATCGTTTATAGATTCGAATTACACTTCAATACTACTTCCTTGGATGGATTAAAATCTATAAATTAATGGTGGAGAGTGGAGAGTGGTGGTAGTCGATGGTGGTGATGGTGGTTTGAAGGGGTGTTTGGATCCTTGGTTTGTCAAGCCAAGATCACTAAAAAACTGTATTTTAAGTGTTCTAAAAACTAGAACGATTTGTGTGAGAGTGTGTGGAATGGGAGAGCCAAATGAGGCTATTTAAAGGCTATTCGGGGGCCAAAATCGTCGCACAAAAATAATTGTGCGCCGCACATCGTGAGTTAATGCTATCTTCATTTGATTGCCTTTAATTTTTTCCACCGACTCAAAAGTGCGCCGCACTTTGGCCAAAACTACCACACTTTGTTCACTTTCAGCACTTGGCCTTATTCAAGGTTGTAGATAATTGAATTCTCTTCGTGTGGCCGGTTGAACCAACTAAAACGGAGTTTGTATGACCGAGTTATGGTCAAAACAGTGAATAGGTGTCGGGAAGCTTTTAGTTTGAGTTTACTTCTTCGTTTAAGCTCCAAATCTTCGTGTTTTCTTTCGTTTTCTTCCACGACACGTACCATGAACCATACATGACAATATATTTCTCTTCATCCAAAAGCTCTTATAATTAACCAATAAGTGTACATAAAATCATTGATAACACATATACAAAATATGTATAATTTGAGTGTTATCAAATCCCCCCACACTTAAAACATTGCTTGCCCTCAGCAAATCTAAGAAAAAAATATAGAAACAAGGTTCTTACATGACAAGACAAGGAAATTTTTATGCATATATATATTTTTTAAATTTTGATATTTAAAAAAAATATTTGGTGTGAAATTAAATATTTTGGTTTTTCTAATAAATAAGCGCAAAAGACGGAAACACTCCCCCACACTTAAGGGTTTGCTTGTCCTCAAGCAAAATAAGAAAAAATAATAAGCTTTACAAAACAAACATAGAGTTATGAAAAATACTTTCAGATTTTTAATATGTTAAAACAAAGATGTTTGACAGTACCCAATGATCCTCAAGCTGATATGACTAAGCACCTCACGAATAAAAAAAAGTATAATTCAATCAAACACTTGTATGTGATGTAATAGAGGATAAAAGAGAAATCACACTTATTTACTCAGACATGATTCATTTCATACCATAGTCTTGTACAAGAAACAAACTTGCACCGACATGGCGTAAGCACCAGGTATAAATATCAAAAGAGGACTTTTATTCAGGTTGTAACGTTAGGCTAAGGGTTAATAAGGGTATGGATAAGGCATGGGAAATATATACTGGAAATGGTTTTATAATATACATGTCGACAAGTACAAGAAACCCGTGTTGCTAGTTACGACAATCCACAAACCTGCGATGTATCGAACAATTCAACCTCTCTCGATCATAATTAAACTGGCACAAATATAATATATCAATACGTCGCAAATGCCAACAACAATGCAACTCTTATTCATTGTAGGTCCTTATAAACAGGATCTGAATGAGCCTTGAACGACTAATAGTCCTTTGAATAAATCCAAAGATACTATGAGGGACAATGACTGTGAATATAAAATTGACGCGGACTATCCAAATCTATACCAAATAACACAAGAACAATACTAAACATGCTATTACTATTACTATTTTTGATTGTAATTTCCCATCAGACTGATCGTGTTTACAATACTATTCGATGTTCCTTTTATAGGCATAAAGAACCCTAAACGATATAAGAGATAATGCTATCTCTTCCTAAATCAACGCAATTGATAACTTTACTATAATTAAAACAGACTTAAACTATACTCCACTCTACCAGTACAACTATAATCTTGTCAGACATTCATATTAGTACTGCCAAATTTAACTAATACTACCAACTTTAACTGTTTATACTACCAGTATTTAAGTCTTTTCAATCAATCTAGTCAACCATAATTAAAATACCAAAATTAAGTATTCAATAATCCAATATAATGCCTTTAATCAACCATAAAGTCTTCAACCTAAAGTCTTAATCATCATTAATGACTCAATCAACATTAATTGTCTCTAGTTGAAACTTCTCCTTTTATCATTGACTAGTAGCATTAATATTATAAACAGTAATTAAGAAGACTTTTAATTCACCAACAATCCTCCCCTAAAATTATATTCATCTGTATAATCATCAATATCTTCATTAGAAAGCGTCTTAACTCCAGGAGATGCTTCCAAACACTTTCTTTACATCTTAATCATTTTATGAAATAAATTAAGGAATCAGGGTAATATCTTCATCAGCAATAATATCATTTATCCTCCCCTGAGTTTCATCAATTAATGTAATCTCTGCATCAGTATTAATATCACCAATATCAAACCTCCCTTGAGTTTCATCAATTAATGTAATCTCTGCATCAGTATTAATATCACCAATATCAATCCTCCCCTGTTTGGATGCATCATCACCCAAACTGTCTTTATCACCAGAGGACTTTTACTCTTGCAGTCAACTATTCTTCAAACTTCTTCAGCAATCCGTTATATCAGCAACATTGACAATTATGTACATCAAATCATAAAGTTTCAGTCTATTCTCATCACTTCCAGGTGTGTTAACTCCTGTGAGAGGTGAATCATTGAAAATTTTAAATGGATTTGATGTCTCTTTACCAGTTAGCCATTAACTCTGGAGTAGTCAGTTCTTTGGCCACCAGAAAGGTGTATGTCCATGGTCAACTGAAAACCATTTCAACTCTCAGTACTTGAAACATTGGTGAGTTGAATACCATATGGTTTTTGGCAAACCATTACAGCCATCAACGGATTTGATATGCCTTTACCTGTAGCCGTTTGCTCAGGGCTAGTCAATCCTTTGGCACCTAGAAAAGGTAAATTCCATGGTGGATTGATAACCATGTCAACTCTTTGTACATGAAACTTGGTGAGTTGATATACCATCCACTTTTTGGTAAAGTGTCAACCATCTAATATGGATTTGCATGTCTTTACCATAAGCCATAATCTTATGGACTAGTTATGGTTTTTCCACAGCCTTTACCACAAGCCATAAACTTGTGGGCTAGCCAACTCTTCACTAACCAGATATGGTGAGTTGAAGACCAACTAATTAATCAAGTTGTCACCATAGAACGGATTTGATAGTCTTTACCAAGAGTCGTTTGCTCTTGGACTAGCCAGTCCTTATGTTGGTTAGACATGGTGAACTGATAACCATTTGTTGTGTTAGTGCATAGCATCTTCACCAAGTGTTATCCTTCTCATTTTCTATCCTAGGCTTTCAACCCTACTACTTTCTAATGCCAGCTATGTAGCCTATGCTACCTCCAAAGGTAACAGATCCCCTATTGAATTCTTCAAAATCCTCCAGTTGATCCTAGTTACCTGTCATGTGCCCTGAGCATCCACTATCAAATATACCTCTATTTACCATGTTCTTCAGTGGATGTTCCCGCACATGAAAAAGAGAAATCAGTTTCTCTTAGGGACCCAGGCCTTCATAGGCTTGGGTCTGCCTTGTGGACCTCTAGAAACAATAACATTTGATTAAGGGGTTCTCACTATTGGTATTGGAGAGTGGTATTATTTTTCTCCAAACACAACCTGCTGAGGTCTTAACAGCAGTGCCCATTTTTCCCTTAACAGCATATTTATTTGACTTGTGTGCTGTATTCCTTGAAAAGGGTCTATTTACAGGTGATCTTTGTTTTGAAAAACATTTCTTTGGACTTTTAAGATTCACCTGAGAAAGTTTAGGGCTTGTGTTGTTTGATACTGGTCTATTTACTCTACCAGTATTAACATGCACACTACCAGAATTAACATGTTGCTTGCCAGTATTAAATCTAGAAGCACCAGACTTAAATTGAGTGCCAGAATTAACATGCACACTACCAGAATTAACATGTTGCTTGCCAGTATTAAATCTAGAAGCACCAGACTTAAATTGAGTGCCAGAATTAACATGCACACTACCAGAATTAACATTTCCATGACCAGTATTAACATTTACCCTACCAGTTTTAATAGTTTTGCTAGCAGTACTAAGGTTGGGTCTAATGTTACTTAGTTGTACAGGTCTGGGAGTGAACTGATTTGCTTTATTCACCCTGTTAGTGTTAGTCCAGGCTGGTGTGGCTTGCCTAACATCAGCATGAACCACCCTTTTGCTCTTAAGAGCAGCTTCCCTTGCCATCTTCTTCTCATAATAGTCACAATCCTTAATCAAATGACTAAGACTTCCACACACAAAACATGGTTTTCTTTCAAAAGAATATCCTGCACCTAAGTCCCTGTTCATTCTTTGATTCCAATTCTGTCTGTTATTTGAAGGAATAGGTGAGGAAGTCACTGGTGTCCTAATTGGTTGCCTAGGAGATTTTACATGCTGTGCACAACTAGGGTCAACTGTCTGTGTGGGTTTAGGCACTTGTGGTTGAGTCTTTTGAGTGGCAATGGTAACTTGCTCAATAGAAGGTATAGGTGTTTGGTCATGGATAAGGTCATCATTGACTGAATGATCAGTTACAGTTCCTAGCTCCCCATCACTGTCATTGGATTGACAGGTTGAGTAATGAGTGGAACTTGCATCAGACACAGCTCCAAGCTCCCCATCACTGTCATTAGATGGACAGATTGAGAAAACAATGGAACTAGCATTAGACACTGTAGGACTAGGAGATTGAGGTTGAGGTCCATGTTTACCATACACATACAAAGAATCATCTATGTCCTCCTGTGCCCTAGGGGTATAATCACCACTAAGAGGATGGGGGACACCTTTATATTCTACCTGTTTGAATCTGCTGTATAGTGGGATATCATAATATCCTGCATCTGTTTCCCTAAGAACAAAAATACCTCTACTCATCTCTTCCTCATATCCTAGGACCTCAGCATTTGACTTTATGCTATGTCCTAAACCTAGCTTAACAGTTGAGCTCATCCCACAATCAATAAGCTTCCAAAGATTTTTAGAAGATGCAAACCAAGAATCAACAATTTTTTTGTAAAGCATCTTTGTCCTTAACAGCTTTCATTCCTATTCTTCTATACTTTTTCAGCTTTTCATCTTTTTCTAAAAATATGATTAGCTTGAAAATTTTAATTTTTCATTTAAGGAAAGATTGCTGTTTATGGGAGGCTTTAAGCTGAGATTCTAATTTCTTAACAGCTAACTTATGAGAAACTAAGGCAGCTTCTTGGTTACCAAATTCAGATTGCAATTCATCATACTTAACTTGAAATGCATTATATGAATCTAAACACAATTTAGAGCACATTGATACCTCATTGTTCACAGTGAAAGCTATTAGAGCATGATTCAGTTCCTCATCTGTAGTCTGCTCTACCAAGGTTGATCTGACCTCATCATGGTCCTCAAAGCCCTTTTCAAGTTGACATCTTGAAATTCTGACCTTTTACTTGCTAATCCTGCCTGTTACCTTCTTTTTGAACTTTAAACTGCACTCCCTGGCAAAATGCCCATATTGTGTGGCAATTGAAACATGCAAACTTTTTCTCTTATCAAATGCCACAAGCCATTTTTCCAACCACTCTTGCCTTCTGCCTGTCTTCCTTGTAAAACTTCTCTAAATCTTTAATGGCAGTCATACAATCTGCCAATATATACCATCTCTTCCAAATCCAGATCATCAATTTTTTGATCTAGGTCTTCATCTATGCAAATCCACATCATCAGCATTTGTGGCTAGAAAAGAATGGATAACTTCATCAGCAAGACCAGGAGTAGCAGTTGGTGTTGCTTTGGAAGAGGAAGTGGTATAAGAACTATAACTTCCTGAGCTGTGGCTTGGCTTATGCTTGCTTGAAGAGGCTTTAGCTTGTGATAGAAAAGCCACATTAATCAATGATATGGAAGAAATGATGCTTTGGAGTCTTGTTCAAAGACACTCAGATAAATGTATAAATCACTATTGACAGTGTTCAAAACTCTTCTTCGTTCTTCATTGTCATGGCTAGACGTTGTCCCCACGCCGGAGGAAGGGACCTCAAAAACTTGTGATTTGCGTCTTCATCTGACACACCAGCACCAAGGGCATCCAACTGTGATAGGAGTTTTTGGAACCTATCATACCCTTTTTCTAAGCTTTCCTTAGATGAGATAGTAAATGCCTCAAACTGTTGTTTTAAAACAGCTTTTTGCATTTTCTTTGAGTTCGCATTACCACCAAATCGTGTCTTGATGGCTGCCCAGATCTCTTTGGCATCATCCATGCCATGAAAACGTCTGAGATGATCTTTTGGAACAGCCATTAACAATAGTGTTCTTGCTTTCCTTTCTTTCTCATCAGCAAACTGTTCTTCCTGTGTGGTTGGAGGAAGAATCCTGTATACACCATCCTTACCTTTGGTGACTCGCTTCTTTGAGTTCCCATTCTGAATCACTTTCCAGACCTCATTATCTATATACTCAAGATAATGTTCCATCTCCATCGCCCACGTATCATAATCATCTTTTTGAAGGACGGGCAGTTTGATGTTTGAAAGTGTATTTGTGGTGATTATTTGTGGTGGTTTAGCAGGAGCATCTCCTTTGTTGGATGCTGGTGCAGATCCATCCAAAGATGCATCATCATGAAGAGAAAGTTCCTCATCATCATGAAGAGAGAAATTATCGTTTGCAGACATGACTACTTGTTTTGGTGGAATAAAAGGTTTTGATCTATGTTCAATCTTGTGTAAAGTCCCTTTGGTGGCTCTGATACCACTTGTAGGTCCTTATAAACAGGATCTGAATGAGCCTTGAACGACTAATAGTCCTTTGAATAAATCCAAAGATCCTATAAGGGACAATGACTGTGAAATATAAATATTGACGCGGAATATCAATATCTATACCAAGATGAACACAAGAACAAATACTAAAATTGCTATTACTATTACTATTTGATTGTAAATGCCCAATCAACTGATCTGTTTACAATACTATTCTATGTTCCTTTTATAGGCATAAGGAACCCTAAACGCGTTAAGAGATAATGCTTATCTCTTCCTAAATCAACGCTAATTTGATAACTATTACTATAATTAAAACAGACTTAACTAGTACTGCCACTCTACCAGTACTAACTATAATACTGTCAGACTTAATATTAGTACTGCCAGTATTAACTAATACTACCAGACTTAACTGTTATACTACCAGTATTAAGTCTTTTACAATCAATCTAGTCAACCATATTAAATACCATAATTAAGTATTCAATAATCAATTATTAATGCCTTTAATCAACATAAAGTCTTCAACCATAAAGTCTTCAATCATCATTAATGTCTTCAATCAACATTAATGTCTCTAGTTGAAACTTCTCTTTTATCATTGACTAGTAGCATTAATATTTAACAGTATTAAGAAGACTTTTAATTCCCAACAATAATGACTCCATAGATCGTTATTAGGACTCATCTAGGGTATGATAACAATGATTGTAACACGCAGCGGAATATAAAGAAAACAATCAAAGTTATGAACAAGGTTTTCTTATTCATAAACTAATAAACTATAAACTATTCGACTTTAATCAGTCGACTATGAACTATTACATAAACTAATAAGCACATAGATGATTCATGACTCATCTATGGCTAACTACAACTATTACACGACACACGCTCTATGCGTTTCTAGACTCTCATTGGAGAAGTCTACTATGAATGGATGATTAATACTAGACGCCTACCCCTCTTTATATACTAAAGGGGTTAGGGTTTACAAGACAAGATAAGATCAAATAAAATTAGGAAAGTATAAATCAGCATTAAATACTATTTGACTTATTTAAAACCAGTCATCAATCATCATAAATATCCTATTTGCCAGTCTTCATCAGCATTAATTTGATCTTATCTTTAGCTGAGCATATAAATTACTGTTTGAACTAAGTCTTAATCAGCATTAATGTTATTCCAGCTTTGTCTTGTAGGTCTTCCATCTTTAATATGTTTTGTCATAATCAACTCAAATTATAATTCCCAACAATCTTCCCCTAGTTGATTAATGACAAAACCAATAAGCACAAGCTTCCCCTGAAGCTAATATAGATGAAGAACTTCCCCTTGTTCCCCCCCTGAATTCCTGCACTCTCCCCTTTTTGTCATAATCAAATAGAGTGCATGTAGATGGTAATTAATATCAACAATAAGCTTCCCCTTAAAAGTATACTCACCATCTCTTGAATCTTGAACTCAGTAGCATAGATCAAATCTTCCTTCAGTGCGAAAAAGACATGCTTATTACAATATCATGTAATAAAATGTCTTTGTATAATTCTTTTAGACAATATTAGCATGGCGATCACATACTATGGCCGATAGTCTCAGTGAGCTCCGTCGCATCAACGACCAGTATCCTAGATCCAATGTCAAGGGCTGTATCGTATCATACTCCGACCAAATATTTGTAAAGGAGCGTGTAACTTTTCCATTCAAGAATTATATCATGCACCAAACTGTCAAAACGATCCATACACATCATCATTATTCGAGATCCAAATGCGTCCATAAGTGTGTGTCGTCCGATATCGTATAACACTAGGAGAATTAACTTGCTTTATCAGATAAGGCTAGCAGAATTAACTAGCAAAACCAACAGACTTAACCAAATCTGCCAATTAGTGACTCTTTTTGCTGTCCCAAATTTGTCACTATCTTGAGGTCTCCTTCCTCCCATGACTGTTAGTGACACTTTGTCTGTCGCTGTTCTATCGCTGTTGTGTTGCTAACTCCACCAGAATTAATATTGTGGCCACCAGACTTAACTTTAATGCAACCAGTATTAATCCAAAGTGACCAGTATTAACCACGAAACCAGAATTAACATTTGCAGGATCAGACTTAACCTTAATCTCACCAGACTTAATCTTGGGCAAGCAACATTAAATCAAAGTATATGGGCAGTATTAATAAAACCAACGTAGCAGTTCTGCTGTTGTACGAAGAATACCATGTCATCATTTGCAGCTTCATTTTCGTTTACTTGTACCACGACGCTACTGTTCAAAAAAATATAGAAACAAGGTTCTTACATGACAAGACAAGGAAATTTTTATGCATATATATATTTTTTAAATTTTGATATTTAAAAAAAATATTTGGTGTGAAATTAAATATTTTGGTTTTTCTAATAAATAAGCGCAAAAGACGGAAACACTCCCCCACACTTAAGGGTTTGCTTGTCCTCAAGCAAAATAAGAAAAAATAATAAGCTTTACAAAACAAACATAGAGTTATGAAAAATACTTTCAGATTTTTAATATGTTAAAACAAAGATGTTTGACAATACCCAATGATCCTCAAGCTGACATGACTAAGCACCTCATGAATAAAGAAAAGTATAATTCAATCAAACACTTGTATGTGATGTAATATAGGATAAAAGAGAAATCACACTCATTTGCTCAGACATGATTCATTTCTTACCATAAGCTTGTACAAGAAACAAAACTGCACCGACATGGCATAACCACCAGGCATGAATACTAAAAGATGACTTTTATTCGGGTTGTAACGTTAGGCTAAGAGATAATAAGGGTATGGATAAAGCATGGGAAATATATACTGGAAATGGTTTTACAATATACATGTCGACAAGTCCAAGAAACCCATGTTGCTAGTTATGACAATCCACAAACCTGCGATGTATCGAATAATTCAACCTCTCTCGATCATAATTAAACTGGCACAAATATAATATATCAATACGTCGCAAATGCCAACAACAATGCAACTCTTATTCATTACTTTTTCTTTCTCTTTTTTTTCTTCTTCCCCCCTCCCCTTTTTTTGGTTCTTTGATTTTTTTTCTTTTTTTTTCTTCACGTTCAAACAACTAACAATTCCCCTACTCTTGAGATAAGGAAACACCACAAAAAATACGAATTACGAAGTTTGCAACCTTCATCTTCGTTGAAATGGCACAATACTCATAACAAAGCGCGGGCAAACTATAAGCAAAAATCAACCAATCATACCGAGCAACTAGCAACCAACCATAGGGACTTTCGACAATAAGTAAGGCTAGGCTAAGGTTATATATATTTTTGGATTTTTTTTATTTTAATGGATGAAAAATATGAATAGAATTGTTCAGTGGGTTAAACTAGGGGTATCTAACACTAAAGATGAGTGCTAACATAAGGGTTAATATCTGGGTGGTTAGCTAATCAGTGTGATCGCTTAAAATAATTCCTTTAGCATATATAAATATATATATATTTAATATAAATATATAATAATAAGAATTATCTCAAAAATATCAATAATAAGAAGAGAAGTATTCCATAAGGCTTTTTAAAGGAAAATTACTTTTACCCAAAGCAATCTCTAAAAAAAACCTTCTTGGGTCGTTTCCCGACGAGGCGTGAATGGAAAATCGAGGTAACATTTGTGGAACAATGCTTGAATATCATAAATTTGATTAGGTTTTCTATTTCTATAAATAAAATGCACAAACAAATAAAGGCACGCTAAAAACGAAAGCAAATAAGGCTAAAACACTAAAAACAATAACGGGATTCAAAACCCGTTCTTTAAAAACCCAAATTCTAAAATTTTAACCCTACAAATGAAAATTTAATTTTTAACAATCCTAAATGATAAAAGAAAATTTTAGAAAAAAATTGTATTTTTTTTACTTTTATGTTTTTTTATTATGAATTAAAAACACTTTTAATCTAAATTAAATGTTTAAAATACTAAACTAATTTGGAAAATTCTAAAAAATTTGTGAAAAATACTTTGCACTAAGCTAAATCTAAGAAAAATAAGCTGGGATCAAAAGCTTATTGAAATAAGCTCGAAATAAGCAAAAAATGGCTTATAAATAAAAAGGAGAAAACGTGTATAAAAGAAAAGTGAGTGGAGACAATAACGAAAAAGTCCCAAGGGCAGAGTGGTTGTGTGTGGTGGTGTTAAAATTCTTGGTAGAGGTTGGTAGAGGTCACGGGTTCAAGACCTGCTCACCCATGACTTCCCAACTTCCCAAGTATTCTTATTTTGCAAAAAATTTGAAAGATCTTTTTAGATAAGCTAAAAATAAGGACTGTTTGTGAAATGACTTTTTATAAAAACCACAAATAAGCACAGAAATAAGCTAACAAAAGTGACAGTCTAGGATTTAAGCTAAGGGCTATAAAGCCTAACTGTTGGCTTTTTTTAAAATTTAATAAGCTACTAATAAGCAAATGAGTTACAATGGACAATAAGCTATAGCTAATCAGCATTAATGAACAAAAATAAGCAAATAAAATGGGCTAACCTAAGCTTAAAATGACAGATTCACTTACAAGGCTTTTTAAACTTAAAATGCTAAACTGAAAAAGCTAATAAGCTTGAATAAGCTCTACCCTAAGCTAAATAAGCTAAAAACACTTAAAAGCTAACCTAATAAGCAAATCCAATAAACTATAAGCTCAGATAAGCAAATCCAATAAGCTATAAGCTCAGATAAGCAAATAACAATATTGGCCAAAACTGCTAAAACAGCCTACAAGGGCACTTTCTAGCTTATTTTTAAGCTAGTAAATGGATCCTTATGGCTTAATGGCTTATATGCAGAGCAAGCTTATCCTATAAGCTACAATAATCAGCAAAGAATAAGGAGTTTAAAACTCAAATAAGCTATGAAAAAGCTAAGAGAAAAAGCCACTTACACTTAGTATATGCTGAGTTTTTCCATGTCTTCCTAAAAGCTAAATGACAAAGTTCAGACCTAATTTTAAGCTAGTGATTAAATGCTAAACTTCAAAATAAGCTCAAAAAGATTGAGCTTGACACCTAAGGAGCTTGTGCTATGAATTTCAAAATCTAAAACTAACTTTAACTGACATAAATTTTGAGATTAAAATAGGCTTTTTAAGCTTTGAAATTAACACTTGAAAACTTTAACAGTTTTAACTCAAAACTCAAATGACAAATACCTACTTAAACACACTGAATTCTACTGCATTATGAGAGATGAACAAGCATGAAAACAACACTAACAAGCCACTGATAAGATCCTAAGCATATAAGCTGAGTATTAATCCCTTATGACCACAGGTACAAAAACCTTGTAAAAAACACCTTAAAACTTAGATTTACACTTAAACAACTTATAAAAACTGGCTTGTAGGGCAAATTAAAGCTTGTTGAAATTGGTTATAAGTATTAAAGACAAACCAGCAGTACTAACACATGGTTTGTACTGCTAGTGCCAAACACCCCTTAAAACTTTGAAAATCAATTTAAACTTGTAAAATGCAATTTTAACCTTAAACCTTGAAATCTCAGATGATATTAAGCTAATAGTAACCCTAATGAACAACTTTTAACAATCAAATAAGCACTAAGCAACTTTTGACTTAAAATGAAAAGATGAACTTACAAGAACCCTTTGCTTTTGGTTAAGATTTAAACACCCAAATCAGCTTATAACCAACCTATATGCTTCCCAAGAAGCTCTAACCCATGGCCATCCATAATATACCATGCTCCATTGCTTTTTGAGATTTTTGGTGATTTTGAGTAAAAGGACTTAAACAACCAAAAACTAGAAAGTTTTCATTGTTATAAGTATGAAACATCTTATAAGAGAGTTAAACAAGAGCTTTTAATAGCTTATCAAAGATTTTAGAACATAAAGTAACATAAACTAAAAAGGAACATATTCTTAAAACTTAAAAACTTCAAATTTCATTAAACTTAAAAACGAATTACAAGACTTGGAAATTTAAATTGCATAAAGTAAAAACATTAAAAATAAGCTGCTAAAACTAGATGCCTTCAAAGGCTTACAAGGTCCTATATATAGAAAACTAAGAGTCTTGGGCTTTGAAGTGTGTTTCTTCTGTGAGACATTCGTGAGGTGTGTTTGTTGTGTGAGAGTAGTCAAGAAGTCATCCTAGCCATCAATCTTGAGTGTTCACCAAGCCTATTCATCCAAACCATCAATTTCTTGTCTTCATTCTTAGACGAATGGGAGTTTAGAGGATTGCCAAGGTGGTTTTGTTGTGTTATGGGGTGGGGTTTGATGGGAGAGTGATAGGTTTGGCAGGTTGTGGGGAAAAAGAGGAAAGAGACGGGTGAACAGTATCAATGGCAGGAAATAAGGTTTTGTGTTTGTGTTTAACGGGCGTTAGCCCTGTTTTCCTTATGTGTTTGCACCGTTAGTCCTTTTGGACTGACATTGTTAGTCCTTTTGGACTAACGGTGTGAAGGGGATAAGGACTTGTGGTGAAATGGACTTAACAGTCCTATTTGTTAAATGGGATGGGCTGTTAAGTGGGTTTGGGCTTATGGATTGGGCCGGTTTTGATTTAAAAGGATTTTTGGGCCTTTAATTATATAAAAGGCTTAATATAAATGCTTAATGGGCTGCCCCGGCCCATTAGATGGGTGCGGGTTAGCCCATTTAGCATTTCTTCAGTTTTGGCTTCGTCTTTGACTTTGACTTCTCGGCTTTGACTTTTGACTTTTCATGCTCTTTTCATTCCGTGCTCGGTTTTGTCCGTTTTGGCTTGATTTTATTCCTTTAGTGAATATCCGTTACCTGCACAATCATAAATCACAAAACACACAAATACAATGTATTTTTGGTATATTTTGGTCATTTTAGGCACGTTTTTATAGGAAAAAGGTATGTGTAATTAAGCACATACCACAAAGTAATAGGTCTAAAATCTTTTACCTTATTAGCATTAGGAGTTTTTGGAATTAATGCGATAAAAGAAGAGTTACCAGCTTTTGAGAACGCCCCATGATGGAAGAAGTAAAGCATAGCCTGCTCCACGTCTTTCTCTACAAAGCTCCAGTATCGACGGTAAAAACCGAACGTGAAACCGTCTAGACCAGGGGACTTATCAGTCCTGCAGTCCCACACTGCCCTCTTAATTTCGTCACGAGAAACCTCACATTCCAAGTCAGACTGTTAGTCTAGATTCAGCTTATTGGGAAAGTCAAAATTTTGTTGAAGACGAGGAGTCTCAACTTTATCAAATCGTTTAGTAAAGTGAGATAAAAATTCACTTTTCACTAAATTTGGAGAGTCAATCCATATACCGTCAACCAAAATAGCGAGTTGGCTTCTTTTTTTATTAAGAATACCGTGGAAATATTTTGAGTTCTCATCTCCTTCAATTGCTCATTTTATTTTAGCCTTTTGGGCCACCTCCATAGAAGCAAGCTTTTCTATGTCATGTAAGGATTTAGTAACGAAGAGCCACCTCGAGATGGCCTTCTTTTTTATCGATTAATAAATCGATTTTAGCTAACTTAGCTTTTAAAGTCTTCTTATGGTGGTTGGAGCTATCTTTCTTAGACTTAACCCATACACGAGTCTTATCTTTAGGATATTTCAATTTTTTCAAGATTTTTGAAATATCATTAGAATCTGTCACCTGTGCTTCATTCCAAGTTCTCTCCATAAAAGTATCATAACCCTCAATTTCAAACCAATATTGATAGAATCTAAAAGGAATGGGACCATAATCGAACTGAGCTTCACGCATTAAAATGGGCCTGTGATCCGAAAGATGTCGACCAAAGTAATTGCATGAATATTAGGGCATGAGTTCATTAGGCTTTCAAAAATAAGGAAACGATCAAGCTTGCTCATTTTGTTAGCCGATTTATGACTCCAAGTAAAGGAACAACCACCTAAACGTACCTCTTCTAAACCCGTAACCGAAATAAACGAATTGAAGGCTTTAACACCTTGCACATTAAAGACGAAACCATATCTCTCCTCTTGCATACGAACCTCATTGAAGTCACCCATGATCACCACATCACCGTTCCAGTTCCCAATCACATAAATCAAATAATCCCATAGCATCTTCTTTTCGAACAGCTCTTAAGGGGCATAAATAGAGATGATAATAATCTGCTTACCTTTAGGAATCCATTCTCCTTTAATCATAACAAACTTAATATTGAACAATTCAATATCCTTTATTTTTGTTTCTTGCAACAACAAAAAAATTCACCTTATTGATGTTACATAACTCCTGAACCCAATCTTTTTAGCCTTCTGGGCGAGGCCTTGGATATTCAAAGACATAAAATTCATCTATGATTCTTACTTGCTCCTTGAGAACCAATAATTTCTTCAATATTCTACAAACATCCCTCCATATTATATCCCATTATTTGTCTAACATTCACCAAGTCTTCCATTACTTGTAACACGGAACCACCTATACGTGGTAATCCAGGTATTTTGAAATGACCAGAACATATAGATTTCGCTATGTCTTCCTTTGAATTATCATTGGGACGAGACTTACGTGTTTCAGAATCCTCTTTACCTTCTTGAACATTTTAGGACCTTTCCTCACCTCCTTTTTCCTTCGTAGTGAATTCGCTGGGATGATCATCCAGAGTATTCAAAGGTGTGAAACTAGTAGGATATTTCATAGTGCTGTTTGAATTAGTGTCTTAATTGATGTTCTCTTGCTTTTTATTAAGAAGATCATAGATGTTGAAAGGATCCTCTAAACGAGTTTCCAGTTGTCCAATGTTACACTCATCCGTGTTATGAGCTTGAGATTGTTCCTTCTCAAAAATTGTTTCCGAAACCTCTTCGACCTCACTATCTGCTGCAACATCTTCATAATTCAGATTATCGTCATTTTCATCTTCTAAATTCGCCTTTCTAATTTCATCTTCAGAATCAGTGTCGTCTTCCTCTTCTTCCACAAAATCAGGAATCCAGCCAGAGACCTCTTTGGCGCGTACCCAAAAGACTTTGCCTTTAAAAAAGATATTAAAAGACTCAAAAATATTTTCAACCAGCTTAGTCTTGATGCAAATTCTTTTACTATGAAAACAAGTTTCATCCTCATCGTCAACATGTAGAAGATCACCCCATTTAGAAGCAATTTTATTAGAAGTCTCTTTAGTCCAAAACTTTAAGGGTACACCCTCAATGTCTAGCCAAGTTACTCTCTCCTCGTTTTGAAAAAGGCTAGAAGCTTGTTGAAGATGGGAAAACCATGACCTTGTGCTCACATTTGCTTTGAACTTGTCTTTTAATTCTTCTGACTGGAATTCAATCATCACCGAATACTCGCCCATATACTTTAGCTTAATATTATCAAAACCCTCGTTAGCAAGAACCACCTTCAGATTTGTTAAAGAACTGAATTCCTTGACTTTACCCATTAAGTATGTAGAGAATTCATTCTGATTCAAACATGATTCATCAAGTACTAGTACCGGTGTGCTCTCTTCCTCAACAGTTACAGCTTGAGTTCCCCTTCTAACAACATAAATGTAGGAATTGGAATAACCCTGACCCCCGCTGTCCATTTTACCAACGTTTGTCACAGGCTTATCAACTTCTTTCTTAGGGTATTGTACACTACTGTTCTTTTGTGGAGGTCTTTGGAATCTAGCTTTGTTTGCATGAAGTTTATAGCGATCAACCCAAATAGTACATAAGTTATTGACCAAGCGATCAATATCAAAAACCTTAACAAAACTCACAAATCCAAACCTTTTACCAGCTTTGGACCTTCTATTCGGAATGAAGGCATCAACAACGCTTCCATATTGGTTACAAGTCTTCCATAAGTCCTTGGCATAAAATTGATCCGGAAAATTGGTAACAAAGATGGAGGTAGAGATTTTATTTACCTCGTCTTCTCTTGATCCACGATACGCCATGAGAAACCCAAAAGATGATTGGTTGGAATTAGGGTTAAAAACCCTAAAAAATTAGGGCAGAAAAGCAACAAAAACAACCAAGAAAACCCTAAAAGGAACGAATGAAAAAACCTAAAAAAAACAAATCTAATCCCTATGCTCCCAAGGTAAAAAATTGCCTAACACGCTCGTTATGAGATCAAACAACAAGTGAATGAACTCAATTACAAGGGTTATAGCAATCATTACGCAAAAGAGGTAGTAGACCAGATTGTTTTAGGTTTGAAAAGAGGGTTGCCAAAGATTGCCGCCATACATAATGTTTTTTAAGTTACATAATTCAAATAAAATTAAAAACATTTCAATAAATTATGTGCATTTGCTCACTGCCAAATGTGTTCCACTAAATCAGCTTTAAGACGAAGATGAGTTTCCGAGCTGTTAATATCTCTGATAACTTGTAACCTATCCTCTTCTGATCGTACGGGATCATCTTCACGATGTTGATCCTTCAAAAAAATTAGGAGAGATTTCCTTGTAATGGTCTTTTAGAATCATATTATGTAATATGATCCAAGTGTACATCAATTTTGTAATTTTCTGAAGACTTTGCGATCGTGTGGGAGTTTTTATTATAGCCCACTTTTTCTTTAGCACGCCAAACGCTCGTTTCACATCTTTTCTTGGTGCTTCATGCACTTGCTTATATCTGATTTGCTTCGTATTATTTGAGCCTCGCCGTGAAATAGACTTAATAAGAACAAACCATTATGGATATATCCCGTTAGTAAGATAGTATCCCCATTTATAGTTCACGTCGTTGGCCACAATTGGTAAATACTATGGTGGTTTCCTTATTTGAGATTGTGTTAAAGAGGTGGATTGATTTGTCTGGTTTCGACCCTGCCCAATTACCTCAAAAGAACGATGTCAAATCCATAAATTTGTGGTAAGGTAACCGCTTCGTAGAAAAAAAAGGATTCGTTCCGGTCACCCTTACAAAATTATCCGCGAAGTCTAACTGGACATGAGCCCATGGACCATTTCATACAGTCAATGCGTCCTAACATACCATAAAATCCATGTTTCTTCTCGTGAAAAGCATAGAGTTTTTCAACATTGGTTTGTGTAGGCTTTCACAAATACTCCTCGCCATATAACTCCATAATCTCGTTACAGAAAGCATCAATACAATCATGAGCATTTTTATTACCGATGTGTAGATATTCGTTTAGAGAATCTGGAACGACGCCGTATGCAAATTGACGAATTACGAAGATACACTTCACTAAAGCAGAAATGCCACATATTCCAACAGAATCATGACTTGTTGAAAATACAGGTACCTATCACTCAATTCTCGAACAAAGCTTGGAATAGGACCTAACGACACAAAACGAACCAATAAATCTTTTTTTTCCTCTCATTCGGAATCGCTTACTCAATTGTTTTCGGGTGTACGCTGGTTGTTATGCGAAGTAAGCCGCCACTAGACGATCATGAGCACCGTGACGATCTTTGGCAATTCAGTTTCGTGGGATTTTTTGTGTTGTAGAAGTGGAAGCTCGTAAATGGGTAGTGACGTTTTTTTAAAACTCGAAAACTAAACTATTAACTTCCTTTTCTTCATCCGTATCATCAAAAAAGAATTGACCGGAATTCATTTGTTTGATTTGAGAAATTTAAAGTGTGTATATGAAAAGGAATAGGGATGAAAGTATGTATAAAATGAAGAAATAGTTGTTGTAGATGTGGTTGTAGAAGAAAGTATATGAAAAATGAGAAGAGAAATGAGGGGTTTTATAAGATGATGAAGGTATTTAATGTATTTTTTGGAAAAACAAACACCCCCACTGGGACTTTTTTGGTTTTTGCTCTTTCTTTTGTTCGGTCCGGGTGTCGACCAACACAATTGCAAGATGGGGCAGTCATCACACCGATCCGGGACCATTTAGTTGGGTTTCCGTTACTATCCGTTATTATGGATAAACATTCTTATTAAACCGTTTCATAATTTCTAAAAACTTTTGAAACTTTCCATTTTATGATATCTATACGTTTCATTGTAGAACTCTTAATGCTGGTAAATACACGTAAAATAGAATCTGTTGAAAAAACAAAATTTGGAATTTCATATACGGTAGCTCTATCTTCTTGTAAAATAGAATGTCAATTAAAAGGTCGGAAATCATGGTTACCTAAAAAGAAAAGTGACACATTTTCTCAAAATAGTCGAGGTTATAAAGTTTACATATCATGCATATTGCGCATTATAGCATATGATCAGGGCCGTCTCGTAAATTTTGGGGGCCTTGTGCCAAAATAACACTATAAGCTTGTTGAATACTTGAACGCAAAAACAATTCTAAGAATATGAGAAGGTGTTGTAAATATTGCATAAAACAAGTTAGATAAAAGTGTTTTAAAACTATTTAAACATTAAACAACTATTTTTAACCATGGTATCTACTGGACAAATTTGTAAAACGTATTTTGATCATTAGTAATAACAAAAAGGGGTTTAAACTGTCAATTTTGTAAACTCCTCACACTTGTTTGAAAATGAATCTAAAAAATAGTACATACTTGTAAATATATAACCTTTAAGGGGTCAAACTGTAGATAAGTCAAATTTATCATCTTCCTCGCTCGTTCTAAGCATTTTATGACCCTCAATTTAGCTTTTTCCCTAAAACACTTAGGTTGCGTTTAGTTGGAAAACATTTTCTATCATTTTCTGTTTCCTGTTTTGTAGGAAAAAGGAGGAGGTTTCCATCTCCACAAAACAATTGAAAATTTGGAAAACGCGTTTAGTTAAAGAAACATGTGTTTGTGTTTTCCATTTTACAAAACTAGAATACATGTTCAAGTGTTGTTGTTTCTATCACAATTATCTATTTACTTTTGTAATATTATAAAGACATATTCGAAACACAAAAATAGAGGCGGCAAAACGGGCGGGCCGGGCGGGCGCGGGCATCAGGCAAAACGGGTACGGGCCAAAACGGGCACTAATGGGATAAATGGGCTACTGGGTGAATCTTATTTATTTAATGGTTTTTTAACGTTTTCGTCCGTATTTTTATGTTTTTGTTTTTTTACGTTTTCGTTCGTTTTTTTACGTTTTCGTCCGTATTTTTACGTTTTCGTCTACTTTTTTACGATTTCGTCTGCTTTTTTACGATTTCGCCTGTTTTTACGCTTTCATCCGTTTTTTATGATTTCGTCAGTTTTTTTACGATTTCGTCCTTTTCTAACGTTTTCATCCGTTTTTTTACGATTTCGTCTGTTTTTTTACGATTTCGTCCCTTTTTTACGATTTCGTCCATTTTTATACGATTTCGCCTGTTTTTTACGATTTGGTCCGTTTTTTTACGTTTTCGTCTGTTTTTTACGATTTAGTCCGTTTTACGTTTTCGCCCTTTTTTTATGATTTCGTCCGTTTTTTATGTTTTCGTCCAGTTTTTTACGTTTTCGTCCGTTTTTTACGTTTTCGTCTGTAATTTTACGTTTTCGTCTGTAAAAAACGGACGAAATCGTAAAAAAACAACGCAATCTAAAAAAGCAGACAAAAACGTAAAAAACCGACGAAATCGTAAAAAAACGTACGAATCGCCCCTTAAAAAACGGACGAAATCGTAAAAAACGAATGAAAATGTAAAAAACGGACAAAAACGTACAAAAACGGACGAAAACGTAAAAAAAAGGACGAAGTCGTAAAAAACGACGATACGTCGTAATAAAACGGGACGTAAATCGTAAAAAAAACGGACGAAAATGTAAAAAACAGACGAAAACGTAAAAACGGACGAAAACGTAAAAAACGGACGAAATCGTAAAAAAGGACGAAATCAGTAAACGGTTGACGGAAATCGTAAAAAAAACGGACGAAATCGTAAAAAAATGACGAAATCGTAAAAAAACGGACGAAACGTAAAAAAAAACGGTCAGAAATCGTAACTGAACGGACGAAATCGTTAAAAAAATAGGTACGAAATCGTTACAAACCGGCGAATCGTAAAAAACGGCCCCGAAATCGTAAAAACGGCTGAAAAACGTAAAAAAACACACGAAATTGTAAAAAAACGGACGAAAACGTAAAAAAGGACGAAATCGTATAAAACGGACGAAAACGTAAAAAAAACGGACGAAAACGTAAAAAAACTATCGAAATCGTAAAAAACGGACGAAAACGTAAAAAAAGTCTGTAAGCGTACATAAACATAAAAAAACTTATAAAACGTAGGAAATAAGGGGAAAATAGATATGAGTGTCATAAAAGGAAAACGGGGAAAACAAAATAAAATTGTTTTCTAGTTTTATGTATAAAAGGAGAAAATAGGAATTTTGTGTTTTGTAGAGAATTTTGTTGGAAAACGACGAAATGAACGCGATCTCTGTTTT
Source organism: Tanacetum coccineum (assembly GCA_026074375.1). NCBI lineage: Eukaryota > Viridiplantae > Streptophyta > Magnoliopsida > Asterales > Asteraceae > Tanacetum > Tanacetum coccineum. The sequence goes on from BQNB010052496.1 coordinate 24,247, forward strand.
CCTTGTTTTCCACAAAACATTTTGTGAAAACAAGGGTGTTTTCCTCCAACTAAACGCAGCCGAAGACGTCACTTCTTTTCACCCTATTTTCCCGTAAGAGTCCAATAAACTTACGTTTTTAACACATTCTCATCAGTTTAGTGCCTGAAATCGAATTAAATCAACCCATAGATCTAAAATCGTGGGGCCCCTTCAAAAATGGAGGCCCTGTGCCGTCGGTCATCTTGCACATGCTTAAATCCGGCCCTGCATATGATACATGTTCTAGTTTTTCGTAATTTTTTTTTCACGAATCGTCTAGTACCAACTTCACATTCCAGCTAGTTGCTCATATATATGTGGGTTATACGAAACAACTATGTCAAGTAACTAACATTAACATAATCTCTAAAGGTTCACGAGTTTAATATGCGTTTGATGAATTATTAGGTGTATAGCAATTTATGGCCGTCTTTGAGGGTGTGCGGGCTGAGCAACCACACAGGGCCTCAAAAAAATTTAAGGCTCAATTTGTCCCTTTAACAATATGTTAAAGGTTTAGATAACCAATTTGCATTATATCTTATAAACAATGACATTTTTTATATATATAATTTCTTCTCGAAGAGTCTCATTACGTAATTTCGCCCAGGGCTCTCAAATATTTCACAAATTTAAAGACGGCCAGCATCATTGATAAACGGCAATTTTAAAGCCAACTAATACGGGGATAGTTCTCTTATGTAAACTTGTGACTGATATTCTTCGGTGGTAACGGGTCAGAAACAAATGAGGACACTTTTAGCAGTAGGCGTAATTGCTTCTAAATCCAGTTTAGAAAAGTTGGTCGCTACGAAAACAATCTATTAGAGGGTATGAAACAGAAACAATCAAATATACTTATGGATAGATTGTTTGACACGTAAGAAAGTGTGAGGGTCTTTGTACACGCGGGAGTGATGATGTTAACATTTTTTTTAAGTATTTTTAAAATATTTTTATTATTTAATTTCACCATATTTTTTATTATCTATTTATTTTTTTATTATTTAATTTCATTATATTTTTAAAATTTTTTGCTTTTTTATTGAATGTCTATTTTAATATATTTTTTTAACTTTAGTTTTTCACTTTTTAGTGAGTTTATTTTTATTTTGATTCAACTTTTTCACAACTTTAATCTTAATTAATTTGAATTAATAAAAATTTGAATTATATAAAGGTGGGTTTGGCATGATTAAGGGTGTGTTTAGTTGAGGAAAAATATTCTATTTTTTCAAGAAATTTTTCATTTGAGAATGAAAAACTGAAAACTTGTTTAGTTGCACTTTTTCTAATATTTTTCAAAAAACAAAAAATTCTCATTTTCTAAATTTATATGGAAAAATAGAAAACCACAATTTACTATTCTTCATTTCTTTTTTTTCCTAACAAAATAAAACGTAAATAAAACTCAAACCAAATAAAACGTGAGTACCAATATTCTAACCCTATCTAGAGGTGGCAAATGGGTCGGATTGAGTTGGTTTGGGTCATGGGTCAAATGGGTCATGGGTCAAATGGGTCATGGGTCAAACAAGTCATGTTTTAAAAATGGGTCTAACGGGTCATGGGTCAAACGGTTTGGGTCAGGTCGACCCACTAAATTATGGTGTTTTCATACATTTTTGAACGTTTTATACGTTTCGTCAGTATTTTTACGCTTTCGTCGGTTTTTTTTCGTTTTTTTACGTTTTCGTCCGATTTCTTACGTTTTCGTCCGCTTTTTTACGTTTTCATCCTTTTTTTACGTTTTTTTCCGATTTCTTACGCTTTCGTTCGATTTCTTACGTTTTCGTCCGATTTCTTACGTTTTCGTCCGTTTTTTTTACGTTTTCTTACGTTTTCGTCCGATTTCTTAAGTTTCCGTCCGTTTTTTTTACGTTTTCGCCCGTTTTCTTACGTTTTCGTCAGATTTCTTACGTCTTCGTCTGTTTTTTACGTTTCCGTCCGATTTTTTACGTTTTCGTCCGATTTCTTACGTTTTTGTCCGTTTTTACGTTTTCGTCTGATTACTTACGTTTTCTTTCGTTTTTTCCATTTTCGTCATATTTCTTACGTTTTCGTCCATTTTTTTACGTTTTCGTCTGTTCTTTTACGTTTTCGTCCGATTTCTTACGTTTCTGTTTTCTTCCGTTTTGGACGTTTTCTTTTGTTTTTTTGACCATTTTCTTCGTTTTCTTACGTTTTATACGTATTTATTCCGTTTCAAAAACAGATCAAAACGTAAAAAAAACAGTCGAAAACGAACGAAAACAGACGTAAATGTAAAAAAACGGACGAAAACGTAAGAAATCGGATGAAAACGTAAAAAAACGGACGAAAACATAAAACGTTGAACGAAAACGTAAGGAATCTGACGAAAACGTAAAAAATCGGACGGAAACATAAAAAAAGGAGAAAAACGTAAAAAACGGACAAAAACATAAGAAATCGTACGAAAACGTATAAAAAAAGACGTAAACGTAAGGAAAAGAATTGAACGAAAACGTAAGGTAATCGGACGTAAAGTTAAAAAAAAGACGCGAAAATCAAAGAAATATGACGAAAACGTTAAAAACAGACGAAAACGTAAAAAACGGACGAAATCGGACGAAAACGTAAAAAACAGACGAAAACGTAAAAAAAAGACGAAAACGTAAAAAAACGAACGAAAACGTAAAATACAAATGAAAATGTAAAAAAGACGAAAACGTAAGTGTCATTAACGAAAAGTAAAAAAAAGAGAAAACGTAAGAATATGATGAAAATGTAAAATGGACGAAAACGTAAAAAACTATATAAAAAATACAAAAAATCAAAACACAAAAAAAAAAAACAACAAAAAAAATAAAAATACAAAAAAAAAACCAAAATAAAAATAAAAAAACCCAGGACGAATATATAGTAATGAAATCGGACCGAAAAAGAAATCGGACGAAAGCGTAAAAAAACAGACGAAAACGTAAGAAATTTGACGAAAACATAATGTTAATTGAGATTTATTTATATTCGGTAATGTTAATTTCGAGTATACTACAAATTAAATATATGCTTATGATTGTAGTTAGTTTTTATTAATTTCATTTGTATTTTATTTTTTATTGTTTTTATAATCATATACAAAGAGCTAATATGAAAAAAATATTAAATATGAAAAGAAAAATGAGTGAAAATAAATGCATTTAAACATCTTTTCATTTTTTAAAAAGAAAAATACAACTCTTATCTAAACAGGTTTTTAAAATTCTCAATTCTTCACTAGAGAAGAAAATTCATCTCCTTCTCTAGGAATTTAAAAACAGAAAAACATGAAATTTTTTTCACAACTAAACACCACCTAATCTTCCCCAAAACTCTTTAAAGAATAGGGAGAATTTCATGTCTATATATATACTGGAAAAGTATGATATTACGTCAATATCCTTGTAAATTTCGCAATTACGTAAAATATCCTTTCAAAACCTGTATAATTCTTATGTATATCCAAAAACTAATAAAATTATATTTATAATGATTTTTTTTTCTAAAAGTAATAGTATCTGATACTGCGTATTAAGTTAAATGTTATTTTACTGTTTTACCCTAATCAAAGTAATTGACGTACTTCTTCACTGATGATGAAGGAGTCGCCATCTTCCCACAACGGCACAACCTGATCTCGAAACAAGCTTATAATTAAGACCGACCCATCATGATAACTTAGTTTGGGGAAATGAGTCAAGCTAGGGGACTCTTTAATAAACAAGCGCTTCGTGGGAGGCACCCCATGCTTATCCTTTATTTTCTTTCTATTTTTTCTTTGTTTCCCAAGGACAAATCAATTCGGGGTCGAGTATAGCTTGTACTCGGTGAATAAAAACTAAGCCGTTTTAAATCATTTTTGAGCTAACAATGAAAATAATGAGAGGAAGCTTGTTCTTGTCTTTTTCGTTCTATGATGGTTTTTGTGATTTTGTCAAAAGTTTTTCCAGATTTTGGAAGATTCATGGTTCAAATATTGTGGATAGAATCATAGCAAAGCCCACTATTTTTCATTGAGGACTTCAATCTTCCCTTTCATAAAGAGGGAAATCTCATATTCCATTGTACTTTATTCGTCTAGACATCTATTCTTTGGCATGACCTTAGAATTTTTGTTTAGATTCCTTTTGACACCTTATTTTTCAACATTGAGGACAATGTTTCATTTAGTTTTGGGGAAGGATATCTTGCGTATTTGACTTGCACTTCACGCAACCTGTTTGAATCTTTTGAATTCCTTTTTGTGAAAAATTGGAAATTTTCATAAATTTTTGCTTACAAGAAAGCTCAATAGAAGCATAGTTTTGGGGAAACACACCAACTTTTTGGTAATCCGTTGGTGAGAAATAGATTAATTTTGACTTGGACCGTGTGAAAATGCCCTAGCTAGTATCTTAAACCTACTCTTTACTTTTATGGCTAAGCTTTCACAAATCCTAATTAACATGGATTTTAAAATGTGAAGAACAAGAGATGAAGTAGTTAGATATAATGTATTTGCTTAAGCAAAGGTTTATATTTGGAAAACTGAAAGCTTATAAAGAATGACTTGTGTCTTTTATTCCCACAATTTCTTAACACACCTAATCATGACGTGCTCTTTATAATTTAATTAAGTCAACCCATGTCTTTAAGAAAAATTCTTACAATTTTTGGAAAATAATTCATTTATTATGTAAGTAAGATTTTTGGTTTCAAATTTATAAGTTGATTTTCTAAAGTGAAAATTTTCCATTCATCAAAAATATAATTATAAAAAGAATGCCAATGAAGCATTTCTAATGCAAAAGCATTATTTTTCGTGCCAATGAAGCATTCGCAAAAATAGAATAATAAAAGCTATATATAGTTTTTAATCGTTGGCGTATCCATGTTGAGAGTGAGACTCGGATGGGGTCGCAACTAAGGATTAAAACTATGTACGTGGAATCAAGGTTCGTAGGCATTCATCACTAGGGAGCGCGGCCTAGGTGATGATTGCAACTAAGGGACTTTGGATTCTAGGCTTTGTAGGAAAAGGTGTTGTCGCGATAACCCACAAACGTTAGCAGCGGAGTGGGGGTTCGAACTAAGAACACCGGTTGTTGTTGCGATATCCTATTTGGGAGAAAGGCCTAAGTAGGGGTTCGAACTAAGAACAACATTCCTATTGCAAAAAGAAAATAATTATAGTATATGGAAAATAAAAAGAATGGTTAAAAATTTCATTTTCTCAAATCAATTTATAAGTTTTGTTTCCGAATCTCTTTTAGCTTTGAGTCGAGGTTTATCTATGTTATTAACATTTGAGCTCACAAGGCTTATTTGTAAAGCTTAGATGAATTTCAACTATGAAGATAAATTGATCTATGGTTGAGTTAAAAAGAGTGCACACATCTTAATCATTAATTTATTCCTGGGAGTGAAAAGTTCACAAGTTGTAAGTATAAGAGCTTAATCATTTGGACTTATATTGACAATGATCTTGTTTATTAGCTTTGTTTAGTCTAGTGAAAAGTCAAGGATGACGAATTTTCCTCTTTTGTGCTCTATTAATCGGGAGTAGCCTATTTCAATGAGCCTAAAAGTTGCAAAGTTGCAATGATTGCCATTAATGTGTTTCAAGAGATTAAATGTTGAGAAAAGTGAAAGTTGTTTAAAAAGGTGATTCATAAAAGGTGAAAACAAGGGCATTTTGGAAACTTACTAGTTTACAAAGTGTACACTTCATAACATTGCGTGAGGACACGGCAATCCTTTAGTTTGGGGAATTTTGATAAATGCTTAATTGTATATGTAAATTACCCGGGATTTTGCCAAATAAAAGCCATAAAAATGCCAAAAGAATAGAAAAAGTGTGCTTTTGTGTCTAATTGTGCAGGAAAGGATTACAAGGACAAAAAGAAGCAAAAACAGTCGCCAAAACCGACAAGATAGAGTTTTTCTTGATTGGTGTCTTCAAATTTAGGTTTGTAGGGTTTCTTCTTGCTCTTACCCATTGCGCATACAGAACATAAATGGTCCTTTTCAAATTTAAGCTTAGGGAGACCTCTAACAAGACCATGTCTAGCTAAATGGTTGATTGCACCAAAGTTTAGATGAGACAAATGTCGGTGCCATAGCCAGGACTTAGTCTTTGAGGCCTTTGACAAGAGACATATGGGAGAGGACGCCATCATGTCTCCAAGAGACAGACTATACAGATTGTTGCCTCGAGATCCAGTCAATAAATCAACACCTTCTAAATTACGAATGAAGCAGGTGTGTTAATGAAAAGCAACCTCAAGGTTCGAAGCACACAAAACTGCCCAACGGAGAATAAGTTGTTGTAGGTTCCATGATCATTCAATCATAATCTTTAACAATGATATGTAGAATCAAGAGATTAAATTAAACAAGGATTGATTGAAAAATTAAAAGATGTTTTTGGTGGCTAGATACAAAAATAAAACCCTAATAAATATTGACTAGCTAACCTAAGAATGAGAAAAACATAGAGTATTTATACTCTAAAGAGGATCAGCCTAGGAGGCTTTTGAGGGCTTTATCTGGGCTTTTTGTATCTTGGCCCGTTTACAACATAAAAACATTACAATTAATTAACTAACTATCGAGCTATGAAACGCCAATTTTCTTCAAGACCGAGCTTCACTTGTTAGACTGTGAAATTGTGTTTCTAACAATCTCCCCCTAAGTGAGGTCTTCGTAGCGTACTTATTTGAATTCATAGTATATTAGCTCGCTGTCTTTGCGGTTCATCACTTGATATTCAGATGCTTTACCAGTAATCCAATATTTAACGTTCGATCTTGATCTCTGATTTGCTTGAAGTATATGTGATATTTTCTTGGTTTTTCCATATGCTGAACTTTAGTCTGACATGCTCATACTTGTTGTAATCATGAAAGCTTTTATGATCTTTCTTCTTCAATTCTTCAGATCTTTATTATTTTGAATAAGACTTTGATTTCCGAGGTGCGGAAGCTTCATTTACTTTGCTTTATTGATGTCTTCAAACCTTTGAGTATGAACAATATAGTTTTTAGCAAACTATCAACTATCAATGGATTTGATATGTCTTTACCATGAGCCGTTTGCTATGGACTAGTCAATGCTTTGTTGCAATAACAAGGTGCAATGATAACCTTATAGTTTTTAGCAAACTATCAGCTAGGAACGGATTTGATATCTCTTTACCAGTAGCCGTTTGCTCTGGAGTAGTCAACTCTTTGTTTTAGAAACATGGTGAGTCGATTACCATACAGTATGAATACTGCACCTGTGATCAGATAGATTCAATAAAGAACCTTCTTGACAGGTTTTCCAGCTCAAAGCCTTTAAGTCCTCCAATACCGAAGTACCAGATTCCCGTATGCTTGCTGTTCTCTAAACCAGATGTCCGTAGACTTACACACTATGAGTATTTCTACTAATAGAATGGTAAAGAGTGAGTCAGTACAGTTACTATCTGCTGACTATACCGTATAATTCCTGTTCAGCGTTTTACTTCTTAATACAATTAAGTACCATAGAAGGTTAAGGAGTGTTTGGATTAGGGTGCATTTGACTCTTAAAGTCAAATGCATTCTGTCAAAGTTCTTTAAATAGCTGAGTATAGTCAAATGATAAGGTTTTACATAGGTTTTAGAAATTAGTTTGTAGTTAATCAAAATTTAGGGCTTAAAAATTCTTATTTTACACCAGGACAGTTATGGTTTTAAATGAAATTTGAAGTTTAAGTGATTTTTAGTATAAGAGTGTTTGAATTTGTAAAATGTAGATGTTAATACATAGAATGAGTGAGTGCATGAGTTTTCAGCTAAAAATTTATACTGCATTATAGGATGTTGTCAAGTGCATCTCAGTTTTAAAACATGAACTTTGCAATTTTTAGTTAACAAATTTCTTATGAAAATTGTTCATTTGTAGCTGTTATTCTTCTAGACACCCTTAGTGTGCAACTTAAGCTACAAATAGCATCTTCTGTTTTTAAGTTTCATCAAGTAATAAGCTTGGAATAAGCAAAAATCCAAAAAGCTTGTTAAATACCACTTTCTGTAACAGACTTCTATTTGCTTATTTTGTAGCTTATTCTTTTGTCCAAAGTTAGAAGTGCCTTTATTAAAGTTGTAGGGATTAAGCTCATCTATAACTTTCATGTTTTGAGTTTTTGCTGAAAACCACTTATTCAATAAGCCAAAATAAGCCACAATCGTAGGGTCTGTTTAGTATTTTTCTAATAGTTCAAGGTTAGTCGTTTTCATTAAAGTGAAAATTTGAAAATATTAGCCCGCCTACCCTTTAGTTTCATTTCTTTCAATTTCTACCCTGTCTTTCATAGAAAAATAAAATAGTTTTAAATTTTAGTTTTTATTTTTATTAAAATTAGGGTTTTTAGTTTAATTGATAAAATTAGGGTTTAATTGAGTAATAAAAATTGGGGCTTTTTGTTCCATAAACTTTCTGCACCATTTCAGAGTTTAAAAACCATTTTTCTTTATTTTTCTCATTTGATTTGTAATTTTTAGGAATTAAAGTAGATTTTAGTTAATACCTTTTTCTTAGAAAATTCATAGAAAATAGAAAAATAGTTGAAAAATTAAAATTCTTTTTGCAATAATTTTCTTTTTAAATCTAGTATTTTTGAAAAATAAAAGAAAAATTTTAGTGTTAATTTTTAGAAAAAGTTTATTTTTGATTAAATCATTAATCTTTAGAAATTCATAAAAAATTCAAAAATAGTTAAAAAATTCTAATTCTTTTTCCTAAAATTTTCATTTTAAATTTCAAAATATAAAAAAGTATAAAAAATTTCAAAAATATAAAAAAGTATAAAAAATTTCTTTCTATTATAAATAAAAATAATAAAAAATTAATAAATCCAAAATATAAAAACATTTCCTTTAAAAGTATAACTAAAAGTTCAAAAATCCTTTTTATATTCTAAAACTCGGAATCCCGAACTCATTCCTAAATTACACAATTCCTGATTTTGTTGGGACACGGACCCGAGAACAGTACTTCCCGGATAAAAAAATATACAAATTTTGTCTTTTCGATTTACATTCCGTCATTTATTTTTAATGCAATTTAATTTCTTGTCATTTATTTTTAAGCATTTCATTTTACTTATCATTTTAATTCGTTAAACCTAAGCCCGCACTTAATGAACATTTCACGTCACTTAGCAAGCATTTTAGTCATTTATATTTTTAGATCATTTTAGTATAATCTTGTAAGTTTTTAATATTAGTTTAATCTTTAGTTTAAAAATAATTTTAAAACTTAAAGTTTAGCTTTCCTTTTTTTTATGCTTTCCTTTTGAGTAGATTTAGATAACTAAACCAAAGACTTTTATGTTATTCAAGCTCGAATTAAAACTTGAACGTAGATTTCCATTCACCTCTCGTCGAGGAAACGACCCATAAGGTTTTTGAGATATCGCTTTGGTTAAAAGTGAATTTCTTGAACCCGACGGTAATACTATACTATACTATAATTGTTTCTATCCTTATTAGTACGTATCTATATATTATACTATATATTTTATTATTACTTAATTTGGACGGATCAATTTTTGGCGTCGTTGCCGGGGAGAGGTGTAGCGATTTCTACGGGATTGTTCGTGTTCGAGCCTTGAAGATCCTTTCTTCGGAAAGTTTATTTTCGTACTAATTAATATAAAAATCCAAAAATATTTTTTCTTCTTATTATTTTTCTTTTTCCTATATAAATATTAAAAAAAAACCCAAAAATATTTTTATTTCCATTTTATTTTCTTTATAAAAATCCAAAAATATATATATATATATTTTCTTTCTTATTTTAATTTTTATTTCCTTATGTATTATTTTCAAAACCTAAAAATATTCTTCTTTTTCCTCTTATCCGTTTAATTCTTTCTTCTTATCCTCTTAATTGTTTAATTCTTCTTCTTATCTCTCTATATTGTTTAATTCTTATGGCGTCTCATCGTTCAAAATCCCTTTACGCTATCAAAGAGTGTTCGACTTGTGGAAGTTTGTACACTAAAGATTGTTGTTCGATAGGGAGTCTTAATGATAAGATCCTTGTTTCCGAATCCGACTCTTCTCCGCGTTGTGCAAGATGTGGAACCCCGGTTGATGGTCCGAGTTGTCGTGGATGTGCATTTTTACGAAAGAAATTCGATGAAGATTTGCTTGCGTATTGTGTTGAAAATGGAATTTTCAAAGACTTTCAAGATACTTCCGAATCATCCGATGACAATACCAACGTTGTTAATGCTCTTCGAGAGCCATGCGTTGTCAATCAAGACCCCGGTGAAAAATCTTCGCAAGAACCTCCACAAATTGACCATAATTGTTGTTATGAGTGCGGTGATTCATCAGATGGAATTTTTTGTCGACAATGCATTTGTAAATCTTGTGGCAAAGGTGCTCATTACGGTTATAATTGTCCACCAAAAGTTCCGATTATCTCTAATCCAGAACAATGCAATCAAACCATTAATGAGCCCCCACAGATTTTGCCAATTGTTCACCCGACATGCAATTATGAAGCTAAAAATTCATTCGCTTATGTTCCAAACCCGAATTCTTTCTATAATTCTCCAAATTTTTCTTACCCACCTCCACAACCCCAGTTTGAGACTTACTTGTGTGAGTTGTGTGGAAATAATGCTCATTATGGTTATGATTGTCCTCCACAGTTCCCGTTTGTCTATGAACAGGAGCCGTGTTACAATCAAAACTTTAGTGATAATTATTATCTACAAAATTCACCGAGTTTTTCTCAGCAATATCTTTGTTGTGCTTATTGCGGAGGTCCTCACCATGATTATCAATGTCAACCGATCAATGAAACTTGCTATGAACCTAATCCGAGTTATGATTATTCCGGTTTTAACCACCCACAACCTCCGCAAGAATCCGTCTATCGTCAAGAAGCCTTATTATAATTCTTGAAGAGTTTGAAGGAATTAAATACAAGGATCAAAGAATTTTAACGGAATTAAAAAAGAAAAACTGCGGAAGAACAAACGGTTAAAGAGAATATGAGTATCGAGGAAATGAGGCATGAGCAGCAATTGGTTGATCGCAAAATTAAAGAAATCACGAATGATTTGGGAATTAGAAGATTTCGAGGCGAGGAGATTGATGAAGAATATGAGAGAGATTGTGAGATTACAATTCATAAGCTTAAGCAAGATTTTAATGTATGGGGAAGCGAAGTTCGAAAAAAGGAGAAAGCTTACGAAGACGAAAAGTATGCTGCTGCCTGTCGTTACATGCTTTCTGTTACTTGTGATGACGAGGATGATTATATTCCTTTAGCAATCACTCCCGACTTACCGATCGAGGAGCCCGATAATTCTCTAAATATGGGGGATGAGCATCTCGACACTATTCCGGCAACGGAATCGGACGAAGTCATAAAGTCTAGTGTTGAGAACCTTGTCCCAATCCCAAGTGAATTCGAGGGTATTTCCGACGATTCGTGTGATGTGCCTATTTGTGATATTGGTCGTATTAATGTTGAGTCCGATTTTGTGGAATCTTTGGTTAACCATGATACTTCGATTGTTTATTCTTCTAAGATCGACCCTATTCTCGAGGAGTTCGCCGGTGAACTCGCTCATATTGCTCCAATTCCACCGGGAATTGTTGAAGCCGATTTTGATCCGAATGATGATACTTCGAGTGATGACGATGATTTTGAGGACATCGAGTACGTTAGCTTCGAGGAGATGAATAATGTTGACCAAGAAGAGAAAGAGTTTGATTTAGAAGATATCCTTCAAATCCAAGACATTATCCTTCGTGAGAAATTGTTGAACATTAGTCGTCTTATTTCTAATATCGAATCTTTAAAAGACAATCCTATTCCAATCATGGATAGTGATTCGTCCGAAACTTCTCTTTCTTTTTCGGATAATTCTTTACCCGAATTCGAGTCTTTTAGCGATCATACAGAAGAGACGAGAAGTGGCAGTACCACTACTCATGCTAATTACTCTCTTCCCGAATATGAGTCGTTTCATTTTGATAATCCGTCATTACCTCGACCTCCTCCAGAACCACCGGATGTTTGTCTTGATATGCTTTATAATGATGAATCTTTTGACCCGAGGGAAGGTGAAAATGTTGTTTTTCTAAATGATGAAGAGGACGATTCCTTCACATTTGTCATTCGGACTTTTCTCCCGTTTCTCACCTACCCCGAGGTTTCTCCTTTATCTTGCTCCACCGGGAGTGAAGATACTATCTTTGACCCCGGCATCTCCACTTAGAGCCGGTGGCATCTCATCAGGATGGAACTTTCATGTGCTTTAAATGTTTATCCAAACATTAATGAAAGCCTGATTGAGATTTTCTTTTCCATTTGCTTCCCTAAGGTCAATTTAATTCGGTTGAGTCATGCCGTGTCTCGGTTGACTAAAAAATCATGCGTTTCTTTCTTTCTTATCTATGTTTAAAATAATGAGAGGGGGCTTGCCTTTCCTTTCTCGTGTCTTGTGTTTTGTTGGTTTGTGTTGTTTTGTCCAGGATTACCCGGATTTTGAAGACTCTCGTGCTCTTGGGTTTTGTCCTTCTATTCGTGCTTCCATTTCCTCTAGCTTCTTTAGGGAATCCCATATCCTAATCCTTATTCGATTATCCTTTATATATTTTGATTAGGCCTTGTAATTTTGTATGGGGGTGGGTACAGTCTCACTATGGGAGGTGACTTTGTGGTGCTCGTCGGCTTGGGGGGGAGCGTTAGTGTGGTGGTGTGCGGCTAGCCGTGGGGCGAGAGGGTTACCGGGGGGCCTCCTTTTTGTGGGGTGGGTGGCTTTTTTTTGTGCTTTTTATCAAGTCTCTTCTGTTTATAAGTTTTTGCACATATATATTATAATATAGTATAAATGGCTGAATAAAAATATATTTTTTGTTAATTTTGTGGGTTGATATTATAATATGTATTTAGTGTGTTTCGTGATATAATAAAGGTGGTCCCGTGCGTGGTATACCGTTTGCTTGTTCCCTTGCCCCTTCTAACAATTTAACAAGATCCGAAGCATGCTTTGCATCCTGGTCCCCAAAAAACGTGTAAGTCTGACCGGTGGCACCAGCCCTTCCCGTCCTTCTAATTCGGTACACATAGTCCTCCACTCCCATGGGAAGTCATAGTTAATCACCACTCTGTAAACAATTAAAGTAAAAAACATCATTTAGCCATCTAATCCAATACAACAGCCATAATTACTGTAAACATATTAAGCAATCTTAAACCTGATATCCTTGATGTCCAATCCAATACACATATTTTTAGTTGAACAAAAAAATGATGATCTTTGATCTCGGCTCTTGAGATCCAAGTATCTGCTCTAGTCGTTTGTGTTTCTACATTGGAGCCAAAACCTCAATATGTTGCAAACCATTCAAACACCCAAATATAAGACTTGATAGGATCATAAAAACAAAAATAGGTTCAGAATTTTGTTCATAGATATTTAACATTTGGTACCTGTGTGATGAACTGGTTGACAACAAGCTCATCAATGTTGCCAATGTTGACTTGAACTGAATTAACCAATAAATCTGCAGCAATTTTGCGGACTTCCTTTGGGTCATGTAGCGGTGTACATAAGTCTGACGGCGTGCTGGGATCGCATTAAGTATTTCCATTTTAAACACATGCTACAACAAAGAATTCAACAACAAAAACATCAGTAGAAAATTATTTATAATTGCGATTTTCTAGTCTGATTGATAGAAAATGTTGTTGCAGTTTTTCATTTATGAAGTTGATGCAGAACTGCTCAAAACTATTTCAAAATAAGTTTTTGTCAGCGTTATAACATTTAAGTTTACGCATTATTACCTTAAGGTGGAACGTATTTGTATATGTACCTCTTATGCTTAAAACTCTCAAACCCATATATATCAAGGACACCAATTAGTGATTTTGAGTTCGGATCCTGTCCAATTAAATTGTTTATCTTCTCCACAATCCTATAAAAGTAGTGAGATATTAGATTTTCATAAGATTCATAAGAGATTAATGTTTTACATTTTTTATATATGACACTGGTCTTAAATGCTTACCAGTCAAACAAGCGAGAGTAGACTGTTTTAGCTAAAGCATCCCTACTGCCAAGTGCAGCAGGATCTAGAGTTCTTGTGATAACTTCTTCTAGTGTCACCATTACATGTTTGATCAGGGCATCCTCTAAGCTCTTAGGCTCTTAGCATCACACCTGTCAAGACATGGTGGTCACTGAAATCAATATTCAAAAACCATCATTCAGAATGTAAGTTCAGAGGCCGCAGATACTCATGAGCATCACTTGCACCCTCAAGTTCATACGACTTTGACTATGGAGTTAAAATATGTGAAACGCTATTATTGGAATTATTTCACTTGGTTCTATATTTGAACTACTATATCTACAACAATCCCTGGTATTCGCTATTTTATACATATAATTTATCATGAAAAACGAACCCAAAAGACCAAAAACATAATGAAAAATGCATATATATGTTTGTTTTTGTGTTTGTGTATGTGCAGGTACGGATATTAAATAAATGAAAAAAAAATAAAAAAAAATAAAGACAAAGCCGGACAAAATCGAACACGAGAATGGAATGAGCGCGAGAAAACGAGTCCAATGGTACCCTCGGATTTTATTGGGCCAGCCCGTACCCCACTTAATGGGCCAGGGAGCCCAAACTATCAAAAAGTTCCAAAATAAATCTTATATATATTGGGAGTGATGTCACAGGCATGTGACTCAAAAATAATTCATTTGGTCTCACATGATTAAGCACTAGTGAATGGGAGAGCCAGTAAAATTCATCCACGTGGCACAATGATGTATTATTCTCAAGTTATATTTCAATCTAGATCCGAAATGAAGCGTTGGAATGAAGCTAAAATAATTACACGTGCTCCTCCCTTATTGGTGTAACCACGTCAGACGATCCTAGGTAGCGTTTTTAGAGCCAATGATTGGCTTATAACACCCGAATGATTGGACTCAAATTACAATTTCACCCTTTGTCTTTGGCTATAAAATAAACGCAGCAGCTCACTTTTGTATTATTAGTTAGTAGTTGGTTTTAGCCACTTTTAAATTTTAGCTTATTAGTCTCTGTATTTCAGTTTATTTAGTTATTGTAAAAGCTGATTTTTCAGCTTATTAGTACCTTGAAATAAGATTCGGTCTGCTTAATGTAATACATCATGGTTTGAGCTTGATTGCCTATTCTCGAATTTATTTTTTTTCTCTTTCTCCTTCTTTTTATTTCAAAATTGTTTTGTTTATTTAATAAGTTTAATCTGTTTGGCATAAAATCTGTTTCAAATAAGCAGTTTGTGTTGGCTTATTTACGCTTCTTACTTCTTCTAATCTTCTAGCTCAATTCGAAATAAAAAAAATAAAGGTGCAACGAGTTGATAAGCTCGGCTTATTTTTGAATAAGCCTTTGAAACCTTTAATGTTCGAGAGTTTATTTGTTTTATGTTTCCACTTTGCTTATTTCCTTTCAAACGTATATTTGGTTTTCTTTCTACTTATGGCTTATTCGCTTTAAAAGCTTATTCTCAGCATTCGGATAAGTTTCTTGTTGCTTATTTGACTAAGTTGTAAGCTTATATATATATATATTATTTTTTTAAATCTAGATCTTTTTCTTATCATAGTCGATTCAATTTGTGATATAAGATGCGATGAGTTTCTTTAAAAACTCGGCTTATTTTCAAATAAGCCTTTTACACCATTTAGTCTCGAAGTGCATCTAGATAATTTCAAAATTTCTTTTCGTAAATGATGTCTCTTAATTCTTAAACATTCGTTTGGCAGTAGTTATAAAAGGTTGGGCCTCGTTGGGAATTTTGGACCTCGATTTGATATAGGGCTAGATGTTGGATTGAGCTTACCTTGGTTAATAGAACAAACTGTTGGGCCAAGTGTAAAGTGTAATTGTTATAATTATGTTTCAAATGACAGATTGTGTGCTTGTGTTTCAATTGTGTTTGGTACCGGTCTACTCATGAGGCGAGGAGCTTAAGGGTTTATTTAGCTAGACCGACTTTTATTAGTTGTTTTAGTTAAATAAATCGGGTGGTATTCGTTTAAATTGCGGGTCTCCAATTCGGTTCATTCTCTAATCCTTTTTCAATTAATTAGTGTAGTTTTATTTTTATTGTTTTATAATATGCTTTGATTTATGCCATGCTTAGTGTAGCTTTA
>BQNB010052497.1:0-40465 GCA_026074375.1 Tanacetum coccineum
TTATTTGTTAATTAGTATAATTTAGTTTAGTATTATTTTTAGTTATAATAAAAAACCAAAAATTAAAAGACAATCAAGCATTTTATTTCAAAACATAAACGTGGTTTTCAATTCATCTCTCGTTGGGACACGATACCCGGAGGATAAACTTTTACTTTTCCTAAAGTAAATTTTCATATCTAACGGGAAACTTTCTATACTATTACTATTTGATATTTTGGGATATATATTTTATATATAGACTATTATATACAAATCAGTTTTTGGCGCCGCTGCCGGGGAGAGTTGTAAGATTTTCACGTTTTGTTTCAAAGTGAATGCCTTGAAGATCCTTTCTCCTTGAAAATTATTTTTGTATCTATTAAAAAAATAAAACTCAAAAAAAAATATAAACAACAAAAATCCAAAAATATTTTCTATTTCCATATTATTTTCTTTTATATAAAGATTTTAAAAATATCAAAAATATTTTCATTTTATTTTATTTCTTTTTTCTTAAAAAAAATCCAAAAATATTTTTTCTTTTTTCTATATATTATCTTACCCGTCTATATAGTGCATGAGCACACGTTCTTCCGCTATACAACTTTTATCTCCTATTGAAGATCCCAAAAGGTTATTAAGTTAAAGAAATCGAAGTGAACCGTCACTCCTTTTTGATCTAGAAGAAGACGATATGGCCGGACAAGCTCCGTCGCAGGGTCCGATACCCGACCTCCGTCCGATGGAGGAGTTACTTCAAGCACCAACCGATGGTGTAGGGGATGCAATCGTTGTACCCCCCATCCTTGCTAATCAATTCGAATTGAAGATCGGTTTACTTAATCTAGTAACCGCCATCGCTTTTCATGGTTTTGAAAACGATGATCCTCATTCTCATATTCGAAGATTCACGAAAATAACACAAACAGTTAAACTTAATAACATTCCGAGTGACGTTGTTAAATTGTTGTTATTTCCGTTTTCTCTTGAGGGAGCAGCCCAGACATGGCTTGAAAAAGAACCTCCCAATTCTATCACAACTTGGAACGATCTTGTGTCCAAGTTCATGAACCGCTTCTTTCCTCCTCCTAAGACTACTAATCTTCGAAATGAAATCACGAGATTTCAACAAAGATTCGGTGAGACATTTGCTGAACCCTGGGACCGATTTAAAGATCTTCTTAACAAATGTCCCCATCATGGCTTTTCTCCTCTCCATCAGATTGATACTTTCTACAATAGTTTAAATCAATCTGAGCAGGATTCTCTTAATTCTGCAGCTGGTGGTAATTTCTTGACAAAGAATACCCAAGAAGCTTTGACTATTATTGAGAATAAATCTAAAGTTCAAACTTCTAGAAACAAACCTCAGGTTGCTAGTGCTAGTGGGAGCTCGACCCAAGATGCTCATATTACCTCTCTCACTAAGCAAGTTGCAGCTCTTCTCTCTCTACATCGACATGTTAATTCTATTCAAAACGGTTATGAGACGTGTGGTGGTCCTCACCCTTACTACGAGTGTCAAGCCGCCGGTGGCTACACTCAGGACGTATACGCTACTTCGGGAACCTATAACCAAGGTGGTAATACTTACCAACCACAAGGTAACCGAAATCTGCTTAGCTATGGTTCGAATAACTATCTTGGACCACCCATATTTAATCAAGGAAATAATCAGAATCAAAACAATCTGGGAAACAATCAAGGTCATAATCAGGGAAATTATCAAAATAATCAAAACATAAACCAGAATCAGAACCAGACCCAGAACCAGAATCGTTATAATCAAGGTTCTCAAAACCAAGGATATAATCAAAACAAGGGTCATAATTTTAATCAAGGAAATATTTACAACCAAAATCAGGGATATAATCAGAATCAAGCTCAGCCAAATATGCCTTCTTTGGAAGAATCGATATATCAACATATGAGATCGACTAAAGCTAGAATACAACAAATGCAAACTCAAAACAACCAACAAATACAACAAATGCAAAATCACAATACTCAAGAAATCCAACAATTAAAAACCCAAAATGTTCAAATTGTTGATCTAATGAGTCAAATGCAAAAAGTGCTTCATGAAAGGCCTCCAGGTGCTCTTCCAAGCAATACTGAGCCTAACCCGAGAGAGCAAGTTAATTTTATTATGACAAGGAGTGGATTGACTACTGCTGAACCTTCTTTTCCACCCCATATTCCTCCTACTCCTAGGGTGGAAGTGGAAAAAGAACCGGAGACTTTAATGGATGAGATGCATATTACAAGCCCAGCAAGTACCGCACATGTCCTACCTCCAAGAGTTCAGCCAGTGTCACCACCAAAGGAAGATCCTAAGTCCAACCCTTATCAACCGAAGATTCCATATCCTTCAAGGCTAATTAAGATAAAACTTCTTGATAAAAATGATGTTCAAGTGTCTAAGTTTTTAAAAATATTAAAGCAGATTCATTTTGATATTAGTCTTATGGATGCTTTAACTCAAATTCTAAAATTCACTAAAGTTTTAAAAGATTTATTAAAGGACAAAGAGAAATTAGAAGAGTTAGAAAATACACCTATAAATGCTGAATGCTCTGCTATCCTTTTTAACAAGGTGCCCAAAAAGCTTGACGATCCCGGGAAGTTTCTCATTCCATGTATCTTACAAGATCTTGAGGTTTACAACTCCTTAGCCGATTCTAGAGCAAGCATAAACCTTATGCCTCTTTCAATTTGTGAGAAACTTGGGATCGGTCCTTTGAAGCCCACTCGAATGACTCTTGAACTGGCTAACCGATCTGTCACATTTTTGATGGGGATAGCTGAAGATGTTATTGTAAAAGTGGAGAAATTTAATTTTCTTGCCGATTTCGTTATCGTTGATTTTGAGGCTGATCCTAGAGTTCCTATCATTTTAGGGAAACCTTTCTTGAGCACTGCAAGAGCTCTTGTGGATCTGTACGAAGAAAAATTAACTTTAAGAGTCGGGAATGAAGAAGTTGTGTTTTATACTGATAAATCTTCAAGAAATAATTCGAGAGATATTCATTCCGTTAATTGCATCAATATTATCAATTTTTCTAAAGATAAGACGATTAGTGGCAATCCCACTTCCTCATCTGATTTTATGATCGAGTCTCTCTCCGCATATCCTATCCCCTGCAGGGATAGTGACCATCTCTTGGAAGAGACCGATACTCTTCTTTCTCATTTTGATAATTCTATGCCTGAATATGAGACTTTTAGCTTTGATACTGAAGAGCAGAGTAGTGGCAGTACCACTACTCATTATGATAATTCTCTTCCGGTTTATGAAGCTTTCTATTTTGATGACAATCATAGTGAAGAAAAGAGTAGTGGCAGTACCACTACTCATTCTGATTTTTCTCTTCCTGAATATGATTCATTTATCTTTGATTTTTCGATTAATATGTTTCCTCCTACCGATAGGAGTGCTTTTTATCATGAGGAGTTCGCTGATGAACTCGCTCACATCATATCTCCACCAGAGTATGATTATTTTTACTTTGATCTAGAAGCCGATTTAGGAGAGTTTACTAATGTTTTGGAGAAAAATATATTTGATTTATCGACTAATGATTTTACAAGTATTGAGCTTAATAATTCTCCTCTCCTTTTATACGATTGTGACTCCTCTCTTTCTAAGGAATTTTCCGAGATCGATCTTCTAGTCTTATTTCCCTCAGGAAATGAAGACATAGTTTTCGATCCTGGAATAATCATTATCAAAGGAGTCCAATCTCAAAGATTTAAAATTCCATTGAATTTTTTTTACTATCTCATTCGAGAGTGATCCTCTTTTCTTGACCGATTTCCCTGAGATTGATACCTTGACTTCATTTCAAAAGTATTTCACTCTCTTGTTTAATTTCAAAAGTATTTCACTCTCAACATTCTCTAGGATTATCTCATCGGGATTCTAAAACTTTCAAAATCAATGAAAAATTTAAAGTCCAGATGGAGATTTTTCCCTTCTTCAAACACTACTATAGAGGGGACATCCCTGTTATGGATGTCCCGAATCTCCATTTGTCCCCCAAAGACAACTAAATTCGGGGGCGAGTCAAGCTAGCGAGTCATTAATAAACAAGTGCTTCTCGGGAGGCAACCCGTGTCTTTTATTCTTTCTATTTTCTTAATAAATAAGTGTTATTTTATAGCCCTAGTGTGGAGGCGTGCTTCTTTCTTTGGTTTGTGTGTTGTTTTTGCTTTTCAGGATTCCATAAGATCATGAAGACCCGTGCTTGTTTTCAATCCTTCAATCACTCAGTCCCAGATCTTTATCATTTCTATATCCTTGGAATCCTCAATCATAATCATATGTGCATATTTGTTTCCTTTTTCACATTTAGAATTTTAAGCATTTGCCTTTTCCGTCCCTAAGTGTGGGGGTAATACCCGATATTTTTGAACATTGAGGCCAATGTTCGGTTCTAAGTGTGGGTGGGGGGATTTCTATTGAAATATGATATTACATGCCTGCTCGTTTGCCCTACGCAATCTCATTTTGACCAAATCTATGTTTATTTTTGCTCATTTTTTAATAAATAAAAATAAAAATTATATATTATATATTATATATATATATATATACACACACACACACATATATAATAATAATAATAATAATAATAATAATAATAATAATAATGTTTTGAGCGTGCGTGATTGACTAGTCCCGTAAGCGAGAACAAAGGAGATCCTGACTCGACCAGAGTGTTGATCTGACTATTTCTTTAACTTTTTAGGCTAAGTTTTACAAGTTGTGCAAAAGATAAATGTTAAACAAAGATTAGTTGGATATCTTAAGAGCTCATAAGTGTAATTTATGGTTTTTCCTCCTAGAAGCTTCTAACCGGATTAATAATAAGTGCTCTTTTCGAAATTAGACAAGTTAGTGGTTTAATACCCTTTAAAAGTCCGCTTAAAATCAACATTTTAGACTATAAAAGCTTTATTAATGTAAATCGCTATATTGATAAATTTAGTCTTAGTTCAAATTTATATTTAAATTTTCTAATTTTTTTTTCTATATACCGTGATAAAGTATAATGTATGAAAAGTGTTGCAAAAAGATAAAATAAATAATAATAATAATATAAATCGAAGCCGAAATAAGACCACTGGACCATGGTCGGCTCGCATACCGATGTGACAGTCGTTTAAAGGGTGGAGGTAATAATAAAAATAATAATATAAACCGAAGCCGAAATAAGACCACTGGAACATGGTCGGCTCGCATACCGATGTGGCAGTCGTTTAAAGGGTGGATGTAATAATAAAAATAATAATGTTAATAATTGTATGAGAAAGTGTTGTTGTTGAATAAATATAGGAAAAATCTCTTTTTCTAAAAATTTAAATATGCTTTTGAACTAAGACTAGCGTGCTTCAAGTTGTAGTCTTTCTAAGTGAAGTATTTGTTTAACGGGAATTCTAAGAATTTTTGAAAACCGAAGGTCCATGAGTTCCAATACTATTCTCTGTGGGGTGTCAAAAGCCTAGTCACCTAAGTCGATCTCGGCTGGGATGTACTGAGAAGAAAGTCGCTACATTGAATGATCTCGCCTTCAACATCATAATTTTTGGAAGGAACGTTAAGCTTTTTATCAAACTTAGAGGGTCTACAACTTTCTTAAAATTTCGATTGGATGGTCGAAATTAGAATTGAACACATACACATTAATAAATAATAAACAATCGGGAGTGAAAAGTTAGTTTAGGCTTACACAAATTACAAATATGAGTAGTGTTAGCATTTTACACATACTTTTGCACAACGTTAAAAATTGTACAAACTTGGCTTAGGAATAATAAAAAGAGGATGACGATATTTATCTCCTGGAGACACCTAGCCTGCGTGTTTCCCGTTCTATGAGCTTTGTATATATCTTCATAAATAAAGTCAAGCATGTCGGGTCATTAATATTATATTATTCTATCTTTTAAGAAATAAGTGGTCAAAATGGAGGTGTTTTCGAAATAAATGATTTTTTAACCTTTTAATGGACCTTTTCTGTTCTTGTTTGATTGTAAGGGGTCATAAGTTAAGAGGGGTTTAATTATTTATTTACGGGCGTGTTTTATAAACATTGCGCGTGGGACCAGCAATGGCTTAGTGTGGGGGAATCTGATCTGTGCCTAAACACACGTCTTTATAACCTCGGAAAACACTATTAATCGGACTAAAAAACATAAAATATGAAAAATTATATTGCAAATATGTTGTATTGTGTTTTTATGTCTTACAGGTACAAATGATTGAAAATGGAGCAAAAATGAGAATGTTCGGGTTCAATGCGATCAAGTTTTCTCATTATTCAAGATCAAGACAAAGTCGTGAAAATTCCCCCAGCATGCCATTGGAAAGAGCGCGAAATTACGAGTTCGACGGTGCATTCGTTGCTTATTAGGCCAGCCCTTAACCCATTTTATGAGCCAGGCCAGCCCATGAATTTACAAACTAGCCCAACATGAGCTAAGCCCCATTAATCAAAATTTGCAAAATCTAAAGTTATATAATGATGTGTGTTGATGGTGTCACCCTCACATGACCTTGAATTAAATCAAAAAAATACACGTATTGCTCCACTATGACTTTCTTCAACCAATTATGAGAAGACATTTGGCAGGGCAATGTATCAAAATTATTCTCTTAATGAAAGAACAAGGAAGATGTGTGGTTGTAAAATGAAGGCTTTGAATAAACGCAATATGGAGTACATGCGGCAATATTTTAATTGGTGGATCTGGAATCCCGATGTACTAGGTACATATCACAAGACTACCATATGCGTTTTATTTACGCATCAATCTTGACAAGAGATAAAATGGCAACTTTACCCTCACTACTTGGGATATAAAAAACATACGCATGCATCAGTTTGGAAGACATTAGTTTTTTAATAGTAGTAGTATAGTTCTCTCCAAAAACCTTGTTTAGCTTATTTTTGTCTTATTTTTCAACTTATTAAGAATATTTGTAACAGCTTATCGGGGCTTATTGTAACAAAGATTTTGTGGCTTATTGATATGAGATGGTTTGATTTTTAGCTTATAACTAGGTACTTGATGTTGCTTATTGCTATTTCTTTTTTTAGCTTATTTCTATTAGTCGAATAAGCTCTTGAATAGCTTATTCGAACCAGATCTGAGCTCATATATCAAAATAAGTTTGGCTTATTATAGTTAATCTATAGTTTTCTTTCTTAGCTCGATTCGATTCCATTAAAAGTGGCCACGAGTATTTAGCTACTCGGCTTATTTCGATAAGCCTCGGACCATCTTAGTAATCGAGAGCTTATTAGTTACATCTAGATTTTAATTCTCAAATGAGCTTTAGCGTAGTCATTTTCTTTTTCTCTTTTCTATTTCTTTTACTTGTTGCTCGATTCGGTTCATAAGAAAAGTACATTGAGCTTATGTGCTCGGCTTATTTTTAAGCCTAGTTACTTTTAGTTCCGAGAGCTTATTTGCGTTTAGTTTAGCTTATTTTTCAAAAGTACTAAAATAGTTTTAAGTAAAGTTTAAGTTTTCGTTCATGATTTTTTTTATAGTGAGTTGATTTTGGCTTGGCCACTCGTTTTACCAAAACTGAATTACAAGAATTGAAACATATCAAATCGTGTGTAGAAACTGTTATTGTTAATAAAATTCGTGTATTGGGTTAGAGTTAAAATCGTGTAGTGGGCCAGCTTATATTCAAATCGCGTTTTGGGCTTGTCTTGGATTGGGCTCAGGCGTTCGTTTCATTTCAAACAGAAAAAGTAACATGCAAATTGGTATTGTTATATTCATAAACTGTTTTAATGTTAACAGTTGTGTTTGTATTTTGTTTTTTGGTACCGGTCAACTCATGAGGCGTGGAGCTTAAGGGTTTAGTAAACTAACTTAATATTTTAAGTTAAAAGCTTTAAACTCCTAAACTTATTTATTTTGATAGATTATTAGATCAGGTGGTTTTATATCCATTTGCGGTTCTTCAACTCGGTTTCACTTCTTTTCTCTTTGGAATTCATTAGTGTAGATTTATTTAATTTAATATGTTTTTATTTGCTTATTTGATTAATATGCTTATTGAGTAGATTTTCTTATATGCTTGTTAAGTGTTTAATTGTTTAGTGAATTAAGTGTGATTATAAAGTGAAAAATATTGATTAGTGATTTTTATATTACTTAGATTATTGTTTTGGTTATTCGAGCGGGCAAAAGCCGTAAGAATAATTAGGCATTAATTTAGTAATCGATATCTTAATAAAAGTTGTTTTCAATATAAGCCAACGTTGTGAGAAGATAATTTGTTAGAAAGATATTGGTTCGTCAATAAGGACTTAATTAATTAAATCACACTTAAGGATCTAAACGAATCACTTAACAAGCATATCCTTTATATATATATATATATATATATATCTTCGTTCGATTGTTTTGCTTATTTGTTAATTAGTATAATTTAGTTTAGCATTATTTTTAGTTATAATCAAAAACAAAAAATTAAAAGACAATCAAACATTTTATTTAAAACATAAACGTGGTTTTCAATTCATCTCTTCTTGGGACACGACACCCGGAGGATAAACTTTTACTTTTCCTAAAGTAAATTTTCATATCTAACGGGAAACTTTCTATACTATTACTATTTGATATTTTGGGATATACATTTTATATATAGACTATTATATACAAATCAATGGTTATGCTTAATATAATAGATGGAAAATTGTGGGAGTCTCCCAACCTTAAAGAAATCACGTCCCGAGATTTTAGTTAGATGTTGGAGTAATGTTTGAAAATAGATGTGGATATTTGGCACGAATTTGATCTTCCCGTTCCCACGTAAATTCTGGTCCTCTTTTAGAGTTCCATCTTATTTTGACTATAGGGATGCGACTTTGTCTTAGTTGCTTGACTTCTCAATCCATAAGTTCTACTGGTTCTTCCATAAAATTGAGTTTTTCATCAAACCGAATCTCTTTTATATGAATGATGAAGGATTCGTCAGATAGGCATTTCTTTAAATTAGAAACGTGGAAGGTCCTGTGGACATTATTGAGTTCTTCAGGAAGCTCAAGTGTGTATGCCACTGGGCCGATCCTTTTAAGGATCTTAAATGGTCCAATGTACCAGGGGTTAAGCTTTTCTCTCTTTCCAAATCGAATGACACCTTTCCGAGGTGACACTTTCAACATAACACGATCTCCAACTTGGAATTCCAAAGGCTTTCGCCTTACATTGGCGTAACTCCTTTACCGGTCTCTTGCAGCTTGTAAGCGTTATCGGATTTGTACTATCTTTTCAGTGGTTTCATGGATTATCTCTGGTCCTGTGAGTTGGACATCTCTAACTTCGGCCCAACAGACAGGTGATCGGTACTTTCGACCATAAAGTGCCTCAAATGGTGCTGCCTTAATACTGGCATGGTAACTGTTATTGTAAAAAAATTCTACCAGTGGTAAGTATCTCTCCCATCCTTTTCCAAAATCTATAACACATGCTCGAAGCATGTCTTCGAGTATTTGGATGATTCTTTCACTTTGTTCATCAGTCTCGGGATGATATGTCGTACTCATGTCTAATTGAGTACCCAAAGCACTCTGCATTGACTGCCAGAATCTGGATGTGAAATGACTGTCATGATCCAAGATAATGGATATCGACACTCCATGTCGTGAGACTATATCCTTTATATACAACCTTGTAAGGGTTTCCATACTACCTGTCGCTCTGGTGGGGATAAAATGTGCTGATTTGGTAAGGCGGTCTACAATGACCCAAATTGTGTCATGTCCACTTGATGTTTTGAGTAGTTTTGTAACGAAGTCCATCGTTATTCTTTCCCATTTCCATTTAGGAATCTCTGGTTGTATCAGTAAGCCAGATGGCTTCTGACATTCTGCTTTAACTCTAGAGCATGTTAAACACTTGCCGACATATTCAGCGATAATTGCCTTCATGTTAGGCCACCAATAGAGTTTCTTTAGATCCTGGTACATCTTGTCAGAACCTGGGTGGATGGAATACTTTGATTTATGGGATTCATGCATGATTAAGTCCCTTAAATTTCCAAAGAGTGGTAACCAGCTTTGGTTCTTGATACATCGGGTTCCATCAGGACGTACTTCAAATGCTTTGTCCATTCCTCGTAGGTTCTCAGCTTCGATGTTCTCTTCTTTTATCGCCTCAGTTTGGGCTTCGAGGATTTGTGATGGTAATTTTGGGTGAAGGGTCATGACTAATGCTTTAACTCGGAGTGGTTTGATTTGTTCCTTCCGGCTTAAGGCATCTGCTATAACATTTACCTTTCCAGGATGGTAACGAATCTCATAATCATAATCTGGAGCAATTCTAACCAACGGCGTTGCCTCATGTTCAAGTATTTCTGATCAAGGATATGTTGAAGACTTTTATGATCAGTGAACACAGTACACTTTGTGCCATACATATAGTGTCTCCAAATTTTAAGAGCGAACACTACTGCTCCTAATTTGAGGTCGTGTGTGTTATAGTTCTCTTCATGAGGCTTAAATTGTCGGGATGCATATGCAATAACTTTTTCTCTTTGCATTAACACCGCTCCCAGACCTTGACGTGATGCATCACAGTAAAAGATAAAATCGTTGTTTCCTTCTGGTAGTGCTAAGATTAGAGCTTCACAAAGCTTCTATTTTAGTAGTTGGAAAGCTGACTCTTGGTTTTCTTCCCAGATATACTTCTTATTTTTCTGGGTTAATTCAGTCAAAGGCTTTGCAATCTTTAAAAAACCTTCGATAAATCTCCGATAGTAGCCGGCGAGTCCTAAGAATTGGCGTATCTATGTGGGTGTGGTAGGAGATGCCTAATCATTGACTGCTTCAATCTTGGCGGGGTCAACATGAATTCCTCGGCTGTCAATTACGTGCTCAAGAAACTGCACGACACTGATCTAGAAATCACATTTGGAGAACTTGGCATATAATTTCTCCTTTTTGAGTAATTTCAGGATTATTCTCAGGTGATCTTCGTGCTCTTCTTTGTTACAGGAGTAGATGAGAATATCATCGATGAACACTATCACAAATTTATCCAAGTATGGTTTGCATACACGGTTCATGAGGTCCATGAACACAGCAGGCGCGTTGGTTAAACCAAATGGCATTACTTAGAATTCATAGTGTTCGTATCGCGTTCTGAAAGCAGTCTTGGGAATATCTTCATCCCTGACTCTCAGTTGGTGATAGCCTGATCTTAAGTCAATCTTTGAGTAAGTACTCGAACCTTAAAGTTGGTTGAATAAATCATCGATCCTGGGTAATGGGTAACGATTATTTACGGTGAGTTTATTTAGCTCTCGGTAATCGATACACATTCTGAAAGATTCGTCTTTCTTTTTAACAAATAGGACAGGAGCTCCCCAAGGCGAAGTACTTGGTCGGATAAAACCTCGGTCTGCTAACTCTTGTAGTTGGTCAGATAGTTCTTGCATTTTTGAAGGAGTTAATCTATATGGTGCTCGGGCTACTGGTGCCGCTCCTGGCATTAAATTGATTTGAAACTCTACTTGGCGAATCGGAGGAAGGCCGGGTAGGTCTTCAGGAAAAACTTCCAGAAATTCTCTAACTATTGGTATATCTTCCAATCGTCTATCGTCTGACTTCTTCTCCATTACTTGGGCTACGAAAATTTAACATCCCCTGGATATATACTTTTTGGTTTTTATACAGGATATGAGGTTTAGTCGAGTTTTACTTCGATCACCTCGGATGATTAAAGTTTCACCGTCGATTGGGATGTGGACGACTTTCTCGTCATAAAGAATTCTAGCATGATACTTGGATAACCAATCCATACTAATGACAACGTCGAAACTACCGAGTTTAATTGGCATAAGGTCAATTTTGAAAGGTTAGTTTAACATAATCAGAGTGCAACCCTGGATAGCGGTATTAGTGCCTACTAGGTTTCCATCGGCCATTTTAATGTCATAAGTGGTATCTAGTGTAATTGGTGGGATATTAAGCATATGAGCAAAAGATATGGATATAAAACTTTTATAGACTCATGAATCAAATAATACTCTAGCTAGTGTTGGTTTAGAAGGAACGTACCCGTGACTACGTTCGGGTCTTGGTGAGAGTTCTTGTCCCTCAGCAAGTATCTCTTCCGTGGGCACTGTTGTTTGCTTTTGGGCACCGATTTTTGTAATATCCTTTCTCCCCACAGGCATGACAAGTCACTGATACTGGTTGTAGGTTGCTTCCAGTGGCTGGAGAAAGAGTGGCTAGGGTCAGAGACTTCAAAATTCAGGTTTCACATTCTATATTTCATATTTAGCATTTGAATCTTATTCTAGTAGCTTATTGCATTGGCTATTTTTGCTTAATCCTGTGTAATATTGTTTAGATAGCTTAGAGATTCAAATGTTTTTAAGCTTTGTAGTTAGAACTCTATAAAATTACATATTGCCTTAAGAGTCTGTCATAATAGTAGGATAAGCTAGTTGAGAAACTAGCTTATTCCTTTTAATAAGCTTTAGTTTTTTTTGCTAAAATAGCTTAATAGGTTAAGTTTAGATTGAGTAGCTAAAGGTTTTTAACAGTTCTTGTTTTAAAATAGATATTAATCAAAAATAGTTTGGACCATTCATATAATAGGTTGGGTTAAAGGCATTTATTGACCTTTAGATCAATCAAAATGCTGTCAAAACACTTTACACAGTTGAGTTTATCAAAAGTGAACAAGTTTAAAAAGGATTTGAAAGATATTTGAGAAATTTCAAAATTTAAGTAGCTTAAATAGGCTTTGCCATGCACCAAGATTCAGTTTTTTAAAAAGTAAAATTAGTTTTAGAGTTTAGTGGATTCACAAGCATTTTTAAGTTCAAATTTGATTAGTGTACACTTAAATTGCATTTAGTGAGTGGTTTATAAGTTCTCACTCTAGAAAACTTATACCTTCGCATTTAAACCTTGGTCAAGCAAATCAGCAATAGGCAGTATTACCACAGTTAATACTGCATTGTTGCTCAAGCTCTTTCTATCTGTCTTTTTAGCTCTTAAATTAGAGTTAGAAGTGTAGTATTAAGCCAGTTAGAAGTACTTCATATTAGTTTTATATAAATTCATCTCTTAAATATTATCATTTTTAAGCTTTAGATTAGCTTAATTATTCTTCAAAAAGTGGTATTAGCAACAGTTTAGATCACTAGCATTATTATCTTTTAGATGACTATTATCTAGTTGTAATATTTAAAATCCTTTTATCATGTTTATTTCAAAACATATATAGCTTAAGTCAATTTTCAGTTTCTAGAATCTAAATTTGAGCTAGAATATGCTTAATTAGATTTGCTTAAATCAGAATTAAGCTTGAACCTTTATTTTTTAGATCAAATTCTTGAAACTAGTTTACCATTACCATGTAGCTTATTCTTTTAAAATCCTTTCAGTACACATCTTAGGCTACTATAACTCTTTTGGTTTTAATATTTCATTGAGTAATAAGCAAGAAATAAGCTAAGTTTAGAAAAGTTAGAATTTTTATGCAATCCTTAGTTTCTTATAGCAGATTAAATGCTTAATTTTCAGCTTATTCATGGTTAAAAGTTTAAAGTGCTTTTATATTAAAGTTTGTAGTGTAAAAGCTCATGTTTAACTTTGTAGTTTTAAATTTTGCTTAATTTCACTTTTAAGATAAGCAAAAAAATAAGCTAAATCGTAGGGTTTTTATAGTATATTTTCAATATTTCAAGGTTTGTCTGTTTTAACTAGAGTGTAAATTTCCATTACTATTTCCCCGCCTAACCCTTTTACTTTTCTTTAATTTGCCTTTTCATACCCTGTCTTTTTAGTTAAATAAAATAGTTTTATATTTTCAAAAAAAGTTTAATAAAAATTCGTTTTAGTTTTTAATTAGTAAAAATTAGAGTTCAATGCTATATAAAATTGGGCATTTTTTGATTCACTAGATTTCTGCACTTTTTAGTTGTTAAAAATCATTTTTCTTTATTTTCCAATTGAAGTTTGTATTTTACCTAGAATTAAAATAGATATTTAGTAATATTCTTTTTCTTAAAAAATCATAGAAAATAGAAAAATAGTTTGAAAATTCAAATTCTTTTTGTAATAAATTTTCTTTTAATTCTAGTAATTTTTGAAAAATAAAAATAAATTTTAGTGTTAATTATTTAGAAAAGTTCATTTTTAGTAATTCATTTTTCTTAGAAATTCATAAAAATCAAGAATAGATAATAAAAAATTCTAATTCTTTTTCCGTAAAATTTCTTTTTAAATTTTGATTTTTAGGTATAAAATTTGTTAAAAGTAGTGCCTTAGATTTTAAATTTCAGTTTTAGCTCGCATTTTTAATTCACATTTGTTAATTTTTAGTATTAGTTAAACGTTTTTAATTCTTTAATTGTTCTTAGTTTAATTGTGCTATTATATTCGTAGTGTAATTCAAAATTCAAAAATCCTTTATCATTCTTAACTCGAATCCGAATTATTCCCGAATCTCAATTCACGACTTCGTTGGGAAACGACCCGAGAAGAAATACTTCCCGGTTAAAAATATACATATTGTGTTTTCTTAAGTGAGATTTTATCCTTTTATTTCTCTTGTTTGAGAAGTAATTTGGAAAGAATTGTCACGGGATTAATACTATATATATATAAATTTGACTAGTGCTTATGCATCAGACCAAACACTATCACAAATTTAATCCAAGGTATGGTATTGCATACACGGTTACAAAGTCCAAGAACACAGCTACACGTTGTTTAAACCAAATGGCATTACTTGGAATTCATAGTGTCCGTATCGCGTTCTGAAAGCAGTCTTGGGAATATCTTCATCCCTGACTCTCAGTTGGTGATAGCCTAATCTTAAGTCAATCTTTGAGTAAGTACTCGAACCTTGAAGGCCCTGGTTGAATAAATCATCGATCCTGAGTAATGGGTAAACGATTATTTACGTGAGTTATCACTCTCTGTAAAATCGATACACATTCTGAAAGATCCGTCTTTCTTTTTAACAAATAAGACAGGAGCTCTCCAGGGCAAAGTAATTGGTCGGATAAAACCTCGGTCTACTAACTCTTGTAGTTGGTCCAATAGTTTCTTGCAATTTGAAGGAGTTAATCAGTATAGTGCTCGGGCTACTGGTGCCTGCTCCCTGGCATAAAACGATTTGAAACTCTACTTAGTCGAAACGGAGGAAGGCCGGGTAGGTCTTCAGGAAAAACTTCTAGAAATTCTCTAACTACTGGTATATCTTCCAATCGTCTCTCGTCTGACTTCTTCTCCATTACTTGGGCTACAAAAATTTAACATCCCCTAGATATATACTTTTTGGTTTTTATACAGGATATGAGGTTTAGTCGAGTTTTACTTCGATCACCTCGGATGATTAAAGTGGTTTGTTGGTGGGTTGTGTGGGTGGGTGGGGGGATCGGGCGGGTCGATATGTTGGGATATTTTTAGGCGGGGGTGGTCTTCTCGTCACAGAGAATTCTAGCATGAACTTGGATAACCAATCCATACCCAATGACAACGTCGAAACTAATCGGTTTAAATCGGCATAAGGTCAATTTGAAAGGTTAGATTTAACATACTCGAGTGCAACCCTGGATAACGGTATTAGTGAGCCTACTAGTTTTCCCCTCGGCCATTTCATGTCATAAGTGTTATCTAGTGTAATTGTTGGATAATTAACATAAAGCAAGAGATATGGATATAAAACTTTTATCGGCTCCTGATTCAAAATAATTACCTAGCTAGATGTTATTGTTTAGAAGGAACGTACCCTGGACTACGTTCGAGTCTTGTGAGCGTTTCTTTATCCCGCAGCAAGTATGCTAATCCATAGGCACTGTTTGTTTGCTTTTGGCACTGATTTTGTAATGTCCTTTCTCACCCACTATGTAATGATCAAGTCACTGATACTGGTTGTAGGTTGCTTCCAGTGGCTGGTCTTTTGTTTCTGCAGTTCCTGGTCTGGTGACCCACCTTGCTGCAAATCTGACACTTGACATGCACGTCCGTGTGCAAGCAGGGTGTTATCTTTTACAACAAGGGAAGGTGCCAAGTATACCAACTATTTTAGTTGGGGTGGCAGCATAAGCCTGGCGGTTTTCTGTCTTCTAATCTGTTTGTTGGTGTGATCATTGTTGCGGGTGTTATTGTGTGTTTACAGTTATTTTGGTATTGTTGTTATGAAGGTTCTCTATCATCAAACTTTCCTTTTATGATCATTGGTTCCTTGCACAGAATTGTGTTTTGTTACCTGATCCATTAACCTCTGGGTTATGGTAATGGCTTCCTCCAAAGTTTGAGGCTTTGAAGCGGTAACATTTCCTTCAATACTTCTGGGTAATCCCCCGATGAAGACTTCCATAAGTTTTCTCAGTATTTGTACCAAAATATTGACATAAGACTACCAACTCTTTTTGAATCTTCTAATGTAAGTCTTTAGGTCATTCCCTTTTACAGTCAGATTGTAAAATTCATCTTCTAATTTCTTGACCCCCTCAGGTATTGGACAATAACTTCTTTATTAATGAGCATTTTAAATTCGACCCAGGAAATTTTGTAAGCTCCTCTATTCAATAGCTGGCGAATGAAATCCACTCAGAATAAATCTTCCTCGGTTAAATAACCAGTAGCAAATTTCATCTTTGCATCCTCGGAACAGTTACTACGGAGAAAATACTAATTCTATTTCGATTCAAACCAGCGATGATAAAACCATCATCCCTTCCGTACCTTTGAAATTGAAAGGTTGGCAGTTCATAAACTCTTTGTAGCTATATTTTCTTGCTATATGAGTTTCTCTTTGTCGGGTGTTCCTAGTGGTATTGTCAGTATTTGCCATGGTAGTAGCTTGTGCCTCCAAAGCTGCAGCAACACTATCAGCAACTAGTTTCCTGATGGCGGCCTGAGTCATGGCTGGTGCTGCAGATGTTGATTTCCTCTTGGGAGCCATTCTATCAACATTTACAAGACAACACAAAATAAGAATCCATAAAATGAAATAGTCATATCACAAGTCATTGTATAATAATCAAAATTTTCATACATAGTGATATTGAAATCATTTGACATAGATTTTTATTCGGTACAAGTTCTAACAAAGAAATACACATCCTTTGATATTACATTGTAGGATATAACAAAAAATTTTGAAATCTAAGACTTCCATAGATGGGCACTCTAACAAGCATCTGACTCATTAGGTTCTCCTCGGGACCGGTGCACTTTCATGTGGTCGCGGTATGATCCATAACGAGTTATCTAACTCTACAAAGATAGACTCATCAAAGGGATAGTCTAGCGGTGGTGTAGTTGACCTAACCGGTGATGAAGATCCAACTGATGAAGACGGAGATAATGGAATGGGTGATCCAACAGGAGGCTCAGTATCTCTAGGTGGTGTAGGTGGAATCATATGCTCAATGTCTTGATTATTAATCATATCCATGATACCTGGGCACAAAGGTTCGAGAAAACCGAATGGTAAGAGAACCATGGTAATCCCGGATACATAAAGATATGAGTCATCACAATACAGGATATAGGATAGACAACCACGACATACATAAATCTGTATCATGAAACAGCGAGGTATAACAGAATCACAACTGTATTATGTCATAAATAACTTGTCTACATATTTTACATAACCAAAATTTGACAAGTGTCGATATTTATGCCACACATCCTGTGGTTGGATTCAAAACAAAAGCTGTAAATGACAAGGATCTAGTCTATTATCTAGGTGGTGATGGTGGTAACAACTGGAGATGGAGGCAAACGTTGTGGAGCAATAGGACTATGGTAGTAGGAATAGGTGAATCATTATTAGTACATATAATGCTTTGGCATGACATTCAAAACTGATCATCGTGAAGGTTGAGATGGTTAATGAGGCTGAACGATCCCTAGATGAATCCTCTGAAAGGTCAGAAGATTGTGTTTCCTGGTGAGCAGAGGAATAATCCGGTGAGCCGAGGTAATAGTCTGGAGCTTTGTAAGAAAAAGCATTCCCACAAACATCAGAATAGATAGGATAATAATAGGGTGGGAGGTGAATGGACATAACTCTGTAATAACCACATGGAAAATAACAAAAAGTTATTTATATAATAGTTAATAAGTATATGTATCTATTTGTTAGAACAAATAACTTTACATACTATTCAGGAGAAATATTATGCACGGGGGACTTTCCTTGTGATGGAAAATAGTTATAGTTTAGGTTTTAACCTTGTTCTCTACAACTCATGAGCTCTGATGCCAATCTGTAACACCCCGATAATTCACATAGTAGCAAAAGCTAAATTGGTGGTATTACTTCATGAATCAACAGTCATAATCATAGAAAACGACTCAAAAGAGACGTTTTGGAAAATTTAGTTATCATTCAATAACATATCAGAGTTTTACAAAAGGAGGTCCCAAAATACATTTAAAACATAAAGGTTGAATGATAACAAGTTTGGATGTCTTCAAGTCCATGCCACTCCGTGCCTTAGATTAGCTTAATTACCTGAGATAAACATGCTAAAAGGATCAACACAAAGGTTGAGTGAAATTCACAAGTTTGCAATATAATGGTTGAATACAAGTTTATGTAATAGGTAATAATTGCAACGAATACAATTATCATAGAAAACAATATTATTGCTCTAAGCTCATGACACCAAAACGTTAACATGGAAGTCATATCAATGACATTTAAGGAACGAATGTCCTTCTGGAAAGGTAATTTGCCAAATTACCCATTATTCTCAAATATAGTGCGCTTGGTTACCTCACTGGTAAACACAAACGAGATTCGTCAACCCCGATAGATCTATCCATAATATTCGCGTTCACACACAAGTGATTAATGGTTCAAGATATAAAGAATATCGACAATAGAGGTAACTTAGGCAATAATATATTAGGATAGCATACAGTTGGAAAATACTTGTATTCATGGTTTATAGCATGTATCTCCCCACAGGATTTGGAAAACATGTAAAAGTGGGACTATGAACTCACCTTAATAGGGAAATCTGATTGACGTTAAAAGTGACTCAAATAGAAATAAACGGCTTCGTCACGCAACCTGGGGTAATATGTCAAGTCTTAGTTTGATTGTTTATATTTCAAAACTTTATTTCATAACGTTTAACGTAAATATTAATTTGGTTTATTAATTTGTGAAAATATCGTATCACTGTTCGGGCTATCATAATCCAGAGGTCATGTAGTAAACGTTTGAGGAGCTAGGACACTTTAAATCGTAAATCCAACAACTCGTCAAAACGTCTACCCAAATGAAAGCCTCTCACATGAAATTCCCTAGTAACGTGATACATTATAGTTTAAATGATAAGATTTTTTCTTTTTAAGTTTCTTCAAAAGCTAGTGGATGATAAATTATGTTAAATATATAACATAATTATTTTTATATGTTTCGATCGATGAATGAAACGATAAATGTGTCGGGTTTTTAATAAAATCGAGTCTTATAATGTTTAAATATATTTTTATTATTTAATATAAAAATATTACATTTTATACCTTTAAGAATTCGAAAATGGCAATATATACCCTTGGTATATATTATTTTACACTTTAAACCCTTTACATAATTTTATATATTTTAACCCTATTTTAGAAAGTTGGCAAAACAGGTCCTTGTAGTTTAACTCTAGGATAATTACATTTTTGGCCCGAAAAGTTTAATAGTTTCAAAAGTTACAATATATACCCCTCATGCATATACAATTTGCATTTCTAGTCCAAATTCGTTATACATTGTATTTTTAATCTCGAAATTAATTTGCAACATATAGCTTATCACAATTAGCTAAAATAAGTTAGATTTACAAGCTCAAAGCTTATGAAATGAGCTTATGAGCTCGAAAACTCAAAAGGGTATGTTTGGTTTTGAAATTATAACCCGATGGGTTAGAGCTTTTAGGGTTTGTTTCAATGTTTACAAAAGTGATATTATAGCTTACTAGAGTAGCTTTTAGGACTAGCTTATGGATTTTAGCTTATTAGGGTTTTCGAAAAGGGTTTTTAGGGGTTTTAGAGGTGCGTTTGGTTTAGGAAAACCAAACGTGTAGGCTTAGGGTTTAAGGGCTTATTCCTTGTGATCATGAAAGATACATAAGCTAGCTTATTTTAGGGTTCACATAGATTAGGGTTTCCCAAAATGGCTCGTTTAGGGCTCGATTAGGGTTTAAGAGTTTCCAAAAGTGTTAAGCTTGTACAAATGACTTAATCAAAGCTTATAGATGATATAAAACATATCAAGAGTTTATAGAACAAGTTGTAGGACTTACAAAAGCTCGAAATGGGTCTAAATGACTTGATATAACCCAAAAACTTTGGAGATGAATCAATAACTCCTCTTTTACTTGGCTTGGCTTCTAAATAGCTTAAAGATCTTTCCTTCTCTTCTAGGGCTTGGCTAAAACATAGTTTTGAGGTAGTATTTAACTTAATGGTGAGTTTATGGAAGCATGCGTGTATGCGGCTATATATACGGTTCGAAACTTAGAGTGGTGGCCAAGTTGTGAAGGGGTGGTGGCCAAGGTTTAGCAAGGTGACTATTAGAAGCTAGGAAAATAGCTTGGAGAGGTATTAGGGGGTTGGAAAGGCTTGGTTCACCAAGGTGGTGACAAGGAGGTGACGAGATGGCGGCATGGTGATGACTAAGTGGGTTTACTTGGAGCACAAGATGGTAACAAGGCGTGGAGGGTGCTAGCTAGGTTAAGACTTAATTTAAAACTAGTTAGGGGGTGTCGGGTTTGCTAGGGTTTTAGTTTAGGGTTAGGGTTAGATTAGGACGAGTGTGTGGAGTAAAATGGAGGGAAAATGGTGTTTAAATGTGGGGCATTGGGGACTTGTAACTCGTGCTAGAATGGTGGTACGAAATGCCTATAGATTTTGGAGGGAAAATGCTTAATTTGAATGTTGTGCATAATCGGCTTGTACCTAGGGCTTAATGGTGTTGTAGTAGGGTTTTGGAGGGAAAAGATATTCGAATTTTATTCTTTGGTAACTTGTACACAAGCCTTATAAGTTTGTACATTTGAATCATATGGAAACTTACATGTAGTCGGGGTTTTGATATAAACGTTAACATATAATGTTCGTTTTATAATAACGTTATGGATGGTACGTTAAATAGATAACGTATGTGGTAAAAATGGATATTAGAACATATTATGACGTTTACTTGATATAAACGTAGACGGAGTTGGCATTGGTAGTTGCGTGAGCTCGTTTACTTTGAAAATGTAAGTTACGTTACATAATGGATAGAATAAAACAAAAACATTTCTGTGAAAATTGTTATAGTTAATATAATAGATGGAAAAATTACATTGAGGAAAATTGTGGGTTGTTATACTACCATAGGTAGTGGCTGTCGCCGCACCACCACTTTTTGCAACACCACCACCATATCCTTCTATCGCCATCAAGCACGTGATGTTATCACCACCACATTATATTTTTTATTTCATCTCTCCATCACATATAAAACTGTTTTTTCAGTTTTTACACTAATCATATTTCTCTAGCCACAGAAAGTATATCATCAATTCTTTAAAGTATCTTGTTTTTCAATCTAAAAGTCAACCACTAGAAGCATAAATCTTGTATGATTGTTTTTATAATCTTCCATATAAATCAACAATGAATCGCAAAATCATTTTTGTATCTGGTTTTTTGATCTAGAAATCAACGCTTATCGACTTATCATATAGATCTTGAAGGTTTATGGTAAGGTTTCTTAAAGATCGAGGATGGGTGAACAACTCTAAGATCTTGTGATGTTATGAGTTGAGTAACACATCTCTCTAGTAACTCAATATATAAACCAACGTGAAATGAATGAGGCTCTTAACTGATTAGGTGGGTGGGAAAAACGATTAAATCCCGACAGTTAATAAGAGGAGTAACTAGATTGAAGTTTTTATTTATGTCGAGTAACTTAATTAACAAACTTGTATACTACAGTAACTCAGTTAAAAAAACTTTAATAATTGAGAAGAATAAATTCGTAAAGTTCACCGATCTGTCGAATAACCTCATTTTTATTTGAGAGGTCAAATAAGCAAAGGGGCCGATGTGTAAAAGTAGATACAGTCACAAGAAAGTGGCAGAGAGAGATAGTTAAGGGGGTGTTTGTTTTGGTTTATGAAACATAAGCCCATTTAGGCTTATATTTCATAAGCCTTAATTTTTCGACTTATTTTGAGACTTGTGGATTTATATAATTTTATTATCTATTATACTTAAAGATTGAGTACACAAATTTATTGTGGACGCTTCACGATGAGTAACCCAGGCTGTGAGAATTGTACAAATGTATTTGAATAAATGCCCAAATCGTATGGTAGCTATTGTACTTCTGGCTGTATATGTGAGTAAATAGCATAACTGATGGTTAAATACGACTAATGTAATAGCAAATAGGAATACAAATAAACACTCATCGACCTTAATAATGAGCATTTAACGAAGACTATTCATATGCTTCGAAGGTTACGTACAACATACTATTTATTAGTAGTATAAATGGTTTACATCCACTCTTTCCACAAAGCAAACATTCTAACACCGTTTCGAGAATATCAAGTTCAGTTAAATGCCATTGAATTTTATCTTTTCTTTATATGTTTTGTGTTTACGAAAATGATGAATATAATGCAGATTGATGAGAATGTGGCTAGAGAAATCATAAACCATAGGTCGGTTCGTCATCCTAATATTATATGATTCAAGGAGGTACGTGTGTATGCAATCATTTTAATATATATGTTAAGTTAAACTATATACTCCGTATTTGTTTAGCTAGATATTAGACTGTCATATGCGCGCATCTATTGATATGCTGCATGGTTGTATATATGCTTTGGAGGTTAATATATTTTTCACCATTTCACCTAATATTAGTTATTTGTTGGCTAATAATTATTAACTTTTTTTTGTTTGCCCATAAAGGTGTTATCTATGCATATAATGTTACTGCTATTATAATAAATTGAAACAAATCCGACATTTGTGGATCCTTGAAATGGGGTCCGTGATGAAGATTGTGCAACATCAAAAGCGTATGAGATAAAAGAATTTGATGAACAGAAAAGTGGGATCATATTAAAAAGAGGAAATAGACTAAAATATTTCCGAAGATACATTCTTCCTACGTTATCACCACTCACTCGACGTAGCGTTCGCATGTTGATGTAACTGCATGTGTAGACACATTGCAACAAACTTAAAAACCATTCAATTAATTCCAAAGTGTACATATATACAAGTTGAATTTTTGTTAGGTATTTAGCATGTTTACAAAGGTATGTTGTATGTTATGGAGATACCCAAGACCATAAACTTTAGTGAATAAGGGGTGATTGTATTGTTCTGTGACTTGGAATTGCTGGCGTGTCATGCCTGATTCCTAGACGTGTAGGTTTTTTAAATAATGTCAATACTATTGGATTATTATTAGTGCAAAAAGTAAGAATGAACCGATCCAAATGTGTGCACCAAAACCTAGAAGAGTATGACTTTTTTCCTATTTGTTTCGTTTACTTTGTTTATTAATTAATAGACTTTAAAGTCAAACTAATGGCTTTCATAGCACAAGCCCTTGCTTATAACTAAAACCGCATCACTATCAACTACATAGGTGATTATTTGATGGGAAAATTCTTAAAATAGACCGGTCGCCTAAAGTATTTACCTTTTCTAGACCTCAAAAAGTAAACTTCTCAAAATAAACCAGTCGCCTAAAAAACTTTTCACTTTTTGTGTAAGTTACTTTTAGACATGTTTTTAGGAGACCTACTTTTTTAGGCGACTTTAGGCAAAAAGTGACTTACATGTCTGAAAAGTAACTTATACAAAAAGTGAAAAGTTTTTAGGCGACTTAAGAAACTAGGCGACTGGTCTATTTTGGGAAGTTTACTTTTTGAGGTCTAGAAAGGGTAACACTTTAGGCGACCGGTATATTTTGAGAATTTTCCCTTCTTTGATAAGATACTAGGGACTAAAAGGTAAAATTGCAAAATTTGACAAGAAGATTTGTTTATGTAACTTAACTTCTTGTAGAGTACATGAAATTGCATCAGAGTTGGCTTCGTTAATGAAAAAGATGTATTTTTTTTATACTGTGTAATACAGGCAATGTTTCATTAGTGATTTGGTTATCATACACAATTTTTTTTAAAAGAGCGATGATATTTGTATTAAAAGGTGAGAAATGAATAAAAAGGAATAAGTTGAAGGACATATTATTCGTTAACAGATTGTCTAATTGACACTAAAGTCAAAAATTATATTATCTTATTCATTACACGTTCTCTACGCATTAAACTACTTGCGACCGTCTTTCAAACCCAACCCCCAAATATGAACTTATATGATGCTTCTTAAAAGTAAAAGTTCAATTTCCCCCAGAAACCAAGCCCGATGCATCGCATGGGTCTGAAACGTCTCGTGATATGATAAACTTATATAAGCCCATAAGTATAACATAAGCCAGAAAATTGGGGCTTATGAGCCGAAATCAAATTTGATTTGGGCTTATATTTCATAAGATTCAATTTTCTGGCTTATTTTGAGATAATAAACTTATATAAGACACAAAATAAGCCGGACAATTGGAGCTTATGAAAATTGGGAACAAAAGGCGAAACAAACA
This sequence comes from Tanacetum coccineum, assembly GCA_026074375.1. Classification (NCBI taxonomy): domain Eukaryota; kingdom Viridiplantae; phylum Streptophyta; class Magnoliopsida; order Asterales; family Asteraceae; genus Tanacetum; species Tanacetum coccineum. The sequence goes on from BQNB010052497.1 coordinate 24,670, forward strand.
CCCTGACTAAGGTGAGCTGTTTCGGTACTTCCAAAGCATTCCTACGGCACCCTCAAAGAAATTCAATCAATCTTTACTTTTATTAGTTTCCATCAAACCCTTTTTTTCCTATAAACTGCAAGTAGCAGAAAAGCATTTTTTTGAGCCAACATTTGCCAGATCCGTTAATTAGGTCTCTTTCTTCTTTGCATTTATAATTTATTATCCTAGTTTTTCTTACTAAACTGCACATTTGTATTTGCTTTTTGTTCAATATATCGACTTGGGCTTTTAAGGTTTGTGACGGTTTAAATGCGGAAAGATAATGAGTGGAGAAAAATTATAAAATATTATTGTGTGTGCAGGAGGATATAGCAAAACTCATTAGATAATGATCAGTGTCGTTTGCATCACAGTTCAAATTATTGATTGATTTTTGCTCTTACATGCCTGCAGTTTCGTTAAATACCTCTAGTAAAATGGCAGCTGCTACTTTGACCATGCACATCACTGTTGTCAAACCATTTGTGAGCCAAATCCCACTAGTCAATTTATTGAAGGGGAATATCATCTACGTTTATAAATGAATAAGGGACTGGTTGCCTGGTAACCTTAAGTGTTCAGGTGTTCCTGTTGAACAGTGACATGACTTTCTGAAGGAAAGAGGAAGGGGAAGAAAGGTCGTTGGGGGCAAACGAAGGGCTGCCAGTGGAGGAGGTTATCAGTCAAGGGTGATACCAGTAAAAAAGTTCCATGTTTGGTTATAAACTTTAAACATAACTCGATAAACATTGATTTAGAAAGTACATGGAAATTGACCAAAAGTATGTTCCTTTTGCGCTGCGATGTCCCTTTTCTCAAATGAGTGTGGACCTGATTTCTATCATATGTTCGTATTTTAAATGAATGATTTCTGGGCTCCTTAAAAAGTGAATTTCTTTTCATGACTGTTTTTTTAGGCACTCAACATATTCGAGACCAGTCTACGCAGGGGGAAGTTTGACGAATCACGGGTGTAAGTGTCTCCAGTCTACTAATTGTATTGATTAGAATTAAGATAATACTGTGATTGCTGAACTGACCAATGAGTGCATCTTGTTTTTCTAGGTTACCAGATGGGTCTTTAATGGAAATCACTAAAGTTTATCCCTTGGATGAAGTTTTTGACAGTCCTGAAGATGTACCTGAAGATGTAGGTTTAAGTTTGTGATGACATACAAGTGTCATTTGTATACACGTGTCCTATAATAATGTTTAATTGTGCAGATAAAATCAAATAAACGTTATGCAGGATCCTCAAAGTGGACTGTTAAGGTATCAAAAGTTCAATTGTCATCTTTTCTTTTCCTTTTTTTTTGGTAATCCCAACGTAAAATTCTACAGTGATGGAGTGACCTTTCTGAACAACCTTTTATGTGAAATCGGAATTTTATGACTGTTTAAGTAAACAGACTTTTTTTTATTGCATATTGAAACTTTGATATTAGCAAATTGAATAGTTGATTCACCATCAATTTTCTGCAGGAAGTTGCCGAATCTGTGAAAGAAGACTTTGGCACCATTGACATCCTTGTGCATTCACTAGCTAATGGACCTGAGGTATGTTTGTGCATTATTGATTGGTGGTATTTGTGGTAGTTACGAGTATTACCCCTCAAATGTATGTTTAATGCACCTAATTTGCTTGAGATGTTCTTTGATAGAAATCTATTGTTTCAACTTACCGTAGAATGAAAAAAAGGATACATATATAGGAAGGCTAATGATCAGAAAAAAACAGAAAAACAAATGGCCATGTGATCGACAACTTCCCAAATTATCAAACGTATATAGACTTGTAGAGATAATGAAAATGGAAGTTTGTAATAGGGGGTGACAAGGTTAGATAAAGACCAACTTTGCTTAATTAACGAGTGACATGCAAAGGGAATTGTGTATTCAAACTATTTCCAGAAAGAAGGGAGGAAACTGATAGATGTGCTCGACTATATTGGCGACTTTAAGCAGATGGAAATCATATTGGTTATAAAAGATGGGACTCATAAATAGTATAAATTTATATAATAAATATATACAATAAACAGATGAAGTGTAGGCACTGATTTGTTACACCCCAAGCCAAAGTAGTTGAGCAAGAGCAACCCATTGACCTCCAGTGTTAATTAAAAGCATAAAACCAAAGTGGAAGTTACTTAGCCTTTTGATGTGCATGTGCTTTTTGAAAGTGATTATCTGATATGTAATAATCAGAATCATATAAGTAACTGTAAAAAATAAAACATGCTGAATACAGTGGTTGTTCTGCACCACCGCATCTGGTTTGTTGTCCTCTGAAACCTTATCTTCTTTCTGATTGTGTGATTTTTCTGTTTGAGGTTGTAATCAGAGAATTTGATGTTTGAATGTTTGACAAATCTGATTATATGTGGAATTAAGGAGATTTTATGAACAATAATAGACCCTTGAATAGGTTAGGTACGTATCTTGGTTACAACTAGCGTGAAACTGAATATTTGACACTTAATGAATTTAGATAAGGGTTAAAATTTGATTATGACTTAATCATGTAGGTTAGCAAACCTCTCTTGGAAACATCGAGGTATGGGTATCTTGCAGCGATCTCAGCATCCAGCTACTCATATGTATCTTTGCTCCAGCACTTTGTCCCAATTATGAACCCAGGTACATCCCAGTAAAGTTAAAAAATTATTTCTTACATATATAGAGCACTTTTAACACCAAAGTCTATCTTTTTTGTTTCAGGTGGTGCTTCAATTTCGTTGACCTACATTGCTTCTGAACGGATCATTCCTGGGTAATTCCCCTTTTATTTTCACCCTTTAATTGTCTACCTATTGAGATCTTGGACTTCCAAACCATTGAAGTTAGAGGTGGCAATTTCAACCAATTTGTTTGCGAATGAGTCAATTTTGGGTTATTCATTATCTATAACAGGTAAATTTACATAAAATAGCTCAAATGTTAACGGTCAAATGGGTTAAACAGGTTGCAAGTCACCCAAAGTATATTTACTAATGAACAAAACATCAGATATTTTCTATTTCAGAAACTTGGATTATTATTGAAATGATAAGAGTTTTTGTAATCATATCTGACATATGAATTTCTCAAAACCCGTTACCCTGTCCAATTTACCACCTAAATATTAAGAGACCGTTCCTTGATTGTACTTTTACGATGCAGATATGGTGGAGGTATGAGTTCAGCCAAAGCCGCTTTGGAGAGCGACACTAAAGTCAGTTCTTTTCTTTACTCTCTTGAATGTGGTGTTTTGTGAGTGTCCATTAACCTTAATTGGTTGATACTTGCAGGTCCTAGCTTTCGAAGCTGGTAGAAAACATAGAATCAGGGTGAACACAATATCTGCAGGTAATGCAGATCACACACTTAGTTGCAGTTTTTTCTCTTTTCTTTATTAACGTTAATTATGTTCTACCAGGACCATTAAGAAGTCGTGCTGCTAAAGCTATTGGTTTCATTGATATGATGATTGATTACTCACCCGAGAATGCACCCTTACAAAAAGAACTATCAGCAGGTGAGTATCGATCTTTATCTTGAACTTTGCATGTGTGATTGTCATATCTAGAGGTTGTATACTGAAATGGGTCAAGTCAGGTTCTATTTTATCAATAATTGGTCAACCTGGCATATGTCTAAATACAGGTAAAGGTGAAATAAGCCACTGATTATTAACAAAATTCACGTAACAAGTTCCCTGTTTTGATGCAAACCGTTTTGACCCTTGTTTTTCCATCCTTGAAATTTGATATTATCTAAAAACTGAGACACAGTAGAGACTTAAAGCCAAAGGGTTGCAGATGTATTTGTTCATAGTGTCTATATATATATCATTTTTATTTAATTTCCTCAAAAAATGATAATCTGATAAATATAACTTCAAGCAACAAAAATCCAAACACTATTTAGCAGGATAGATTGCGTCTAATTTTATGAAAGTGACTAATTAAACAGAGGTCTTCTGCGTAATTCATTGATTCTTTTCCTTTAAGTAATTTGGATACTCATAGGATGATGCAAATGGATGTGAACAGAGGAGGTGGGAAATGCTGCTGCTTTTCTAGCATCACCGTTGGCTTCCGCCATCACGGGGACCGTCTTGTATGTAGACAATGGTCTGAATGCAATGGGAGTAGGTGTCGACAGCCTGGTATTTAAGGATTTAAACATTCCAAGAGACAACCAAAGTTAAGGTAGTGAGTGAAGTGATCAAGCATTTTGGTCTTTTTCCTTTTGATTGGAAGAAAAACTATGTAATGGTTGTCGGGAATAGGTTAGTGTGGCTTCCCATAATGGGTTATTGGTGTTTAAATTTAATCTCTAGACGATAACACTTCTTGAGCGGAATTATTTGAAAGAGAATAATTTGAAGCATTTGATGAGGTTTTGTTACTATCTGTACTTGCAATCGGTACCAATAAATTTACTAGCCTACGGAGCGTACTTTATAATAAATGTCGCCCAGATTCATAATTACTGTTTGTTTTACTCTGCAATTCGTCACTTATAGATAACCTACAATTGAACATCCCCATTGGTTAGATGACTAGTGATTAACCGTCACATTTCCTGTTTTCCTGTTGGTATCCGGCATCCCCGTCTAAGTATATCGTGTTTAAATGATTGCAAAACAAGCTTCATATTTTTATGGTCTAGGAGATAATAAGTGTCCGACAAAAATGGGATAAGATACAAACATGAAGGAGAAGAACGATACAAAATGGACTGATCTTATTTCAAATATCCAAGTTGAGACACAACAAACTCTCACAAACATCCTACAACCAATACAAAGAAAGCTGTACCGAAACTTAGGAAGTCTATACAGATTCCAGATAGGAGTAACTGCCATCTTCCCGACTGCTTAAGAGTAACTCATATTTATGACCGAAGACTAGATCATTTCTAACCATTCAGATATGCCACACACGTACATGTCCGTCTGGTGATGCTCCAAACTCGAGAACAATTTAGCCAAAATCTTCATCATCCTAACCGAACCAGGAACTATGCGTCTATGCTTTGAAACACCACTTGAATAAGTTGACTCATATATGACCATGCTTAATAATGCGTCATTATACATCATGTGACTGAGAGAATTGTTATCATCAAGTTATTTAAAACACCTAAAAGGTTTTAAGCTCGTATTCATCTAGTTTTTCGAGTTGGTTCCTAGTAGTTTTTCTACAAAAATCAGAAGGCTAATCATTTGAAACAAAAGATAGACTAAAATTACGTTAAATTTTAGTTTTCAAGAGTAACTAGTGGGAATAATTTAGTGGATCATTAAGGTATTTTAGTGAGATCATCACCATTTTTATTTGATTATCGGAAGATTAATAATATTCTCTTGGGGTGACCCCTCTATATAACAATATAGCAATCGGACAACCTCATTAGAAGTTGTATGCAGACATCTTGTTTTATTTGTCTTTATAGCTAAGCAGATATATCGACACATTCAGTGTTTATTGAAAAAGTTTGGAGAGTTAAGGCAGCCTATTTTAATGTGTACTGAAGTTTCTTCCACATCAAGACCACCTAAAAGAGATCGATCAACTACATATCGTATTGAAAAGTCTTGCAGGATACAAAGCTTCAACTCCAAGCTTTAGTACCGATAACATACAACAAACTAGCGTCGTCCAGACAACAAAACAAAAAATACATGTTTCCCATACCCAACAAAGTCGCTTATAATCAGCAAAATAAAATGTTATTCAGACAAGAAAAGCAAGAACCACCAATCCATTGTGTCTAATAACGTATTTATTTGGGAAACATACACCCACGGGATACATGATGCACTTCAGAAGTAGTTGCTCTTGTAGAAGTTTTTGAGGAAGTTGGACAAATTCTCATCCTTGGAGGCAACATCTTGAACAAGCCCTTGATTACCAACCACATACTGCCCAATTATGTGATGTCGTTGTTTTGCATGCTCCGTTATGTTGCTCAACTCTTCCATTCCATTGAACAATAGCATATCGATCACCTGCAACAGTTATTCGCAAATTGAATAAATACGCACCCATTTAAGTAAATAAAAACTATTTTTTTGAATATAGAAACATGATAGCTAAACACAGTATAATCAAATATAAAAACTTAATGATCAAAAGACTAATGTGGCGGTGGGTTCAGACCCGTGGCTTAGTCGGCCAAATGGTTGTAAACCATGGTTACCCAAAAAAAAAAAAAAAAAAACACTATTGTTCTCCTCTTATTTATATCATCTGCTTCATCTTCATCTTCTAGACACCTTAATTTAATTGCGAAACATAACCCTATTGAAAACCTTCTAAGATTAGCTAAAGTTACTCTTTTTCTCTCCAACCAGTAACAAACTAATGAACTACTTTACCCCCCAAAAAAAAACTAATGAACTATACTTGTGGGGGAAAACTGGCTGACGTCAGAAACTCTACATGGTTAAAGCTCAACCATTAGTCATGGGGTACTGCTAATGGTGATAATCACAGCCCACATGCACTCGATTTTTTTATCCTACTGATCTTCTTGCGTAGAAAAAAATATTGGATTAGTGATAGATGTATGGCTATTTGCAATCATTTAAAGGCCTGTCGCTATGTTCTTTCTATTAAAGAGGCCAATTTGATTTATTGTCCCAGTACAAACCCATTTGATACCTAAACATTTCCCATTATTGATGGATGTCCCACACTTACTATCCAAGTTCATAGGCACAACACTACGTCCATTTCATTTGATCTTCTAAGTTCATAGGCCCTTATAGCGTGATTCCCATTTCATTACATGGTCTATGTTCACAGGACGACAGGACCGATTCAAAGCTAACCATTCACATTTTGACACATGTCACTGCAGACTCAAGTGATATAAACCAACAGCCTCCGAGCAACAGAAGTTCCGCCAGAGAGTTTAGGCTAATCAATATGCAAACACGTGACAGGACTGATGATGTGATACAACTGAACTACCAACATTTGTAGACAGCTTATCTTTTCTTATACATACAAGCAACCACAAAATGAATTCAAAATAATTGAAAAAAGTAAAGGACCACATCCCAAAACATATGGAACCTATATTGATATATAAAATACCTGAAAATAATTTAGAATTGAATTCAAACTAAAAGTCCCCACAATACCGATTAAGCCAACAGGGAATTAACCTACAATTTACACGACAAGAACATTCTTCCTTGGTAGGCAATACTGTGTAGTAGATATATTCATAGAGCTTTGGGGTTTCATCACCAATGAGATACTTCGCATATTAGGTTATTAAAAACTATTTTGAACCAAAAGTGTGGCAAACTTTTTGGACTTGGGTTGTCGATTTGTTTTGTTTATATCTTATCTATCATTCTTTTATATAATCAAAAATAGTATAAACTTAATAACTGATTGTCTAGTTATTACAAATTTAAACATGATGTTCCAGAAAGCATTTTGGTAGAGTTAGTTAAGTCCCCACAATACCGATTAAGCCAACAGGGAATTAACCTACAATTTACACGACAAGAACATTCTTCCTTGGTAGGCAATACCGTGTAGTAGATATATTCATAGAGCTTTAAGGTTTCATCACCAATGAGATACTTCTCATATTAGGTTATTAAAAACTATTTTGAACCAAAAGTGTGGCAAACTTTTTGGACTTGGGTTGTCGATTTGTTTTGTTTACTATCTTATCTATCATTCTTTTATATAATCAAAAATAGTATAAACTTAATAACTGATTGTCTAGTTATTACAAATTTAAACATGATATTCCAGAAAGCATTTTGGTAGAGTTAGTTAAGTGACTATCTGTTAAATGAACTATTGTTCAAAAGGACATGTCAATCCCTTGCTAGCTATGCATCCCCCCCTTTTTAAGGGTTTAAATGTCAATTTGTCAAACACCTCATTCCATTTCGTCAAGGTGCTACCTCACAGTTCATCTGAGTCGCAACTCCTAACAAACTTCCCTAGTCTGCACCCCACCCCAATCCTCCCCCACAATTAGTATTAGAGCACACTACTACTTTATGAGTAATAATTATCTAGCAATGAAAACGATCATAGTTGTCTAAACTAGGATACCTACGTCAAAAGATTGTTCCACAACTTCGATGTTGACTTGATGCCCAAAATTTTCAAAATGCCGTTTAGAGGGTTAACCAAGCTGTTTTTAGCGGTGTTTTGATAAATCTCCGCAGCAAGCCGAAGACCACAATCAGGTTGCAGAACAGCTCGGGACATAGGCAACCTAGTGAGAGCAACTGAGGGCATCTTCATTTTTAGGTCGTGGTTACTCAAATAGTAGTCATGTGCCGGAATATAGAATTGTAGGGGAGGAATGGGTCGAGAGCAACACAAAAGTTTGTTTAGAGTTGTAACGAGCTTAGTTGCATGTTGCAATAAACAATGCTTGACATTCCAAGTCAACACTAACGATATCAGACGTTTAATGAGTTAACATCACAGTCATGGAATGGCTGAGCTAAGAGTTGGCATGTGTCCATTTTGAAAACTTAACTAATTCTACAAAATGGGTTTGCACCAATAAAGCTTAAATTTATAATAACTCGATAACAAGTTAATTGAGTATATACCAAATTTGTAATAACTAAAAAGTTGTAATCGAGTGATTAAACCATAATACAGTCAAGAAACATAGCACCTATAACGATAAATGGTTTAAGGATTATTGTTTACACAATATATTAATCCCTCAAAAGCGTTAAGAAACATAGATAGAACATAAGGCGTATCATTAAACTACTTTCTCCAATCTTCGACAATATCTCCACAAAACCTTAAAACACTTAGGGTGTCTTTAGTTGGTGAGAAACACCCCTTTTTTCTAAGAAAATTTTTCATATAAAACAGAAAAAAATGAAAACCTGTTTAGTCACACATTTCTCACAAGGTTTTCAGAAAAGATGGAAATCACACTTGTCAAATTTTAACTAAAAATCTGAAAAGTCTAATTTACCCTTCTCTACTTTCATCTCACTAGAAAACGAAAAATTTAACATCATCTAAGATATTCAAAGTTCTCAACGCTTCTCTAGAGAAGAAAAACCCTTCCCTTCTCAAGGAAACTAGAAACGAGAAAGCGAGAAAAAACTACTACAACTAAAACAACCATAAACTCCCAATGAAATGCTTCTCAAACCCATATAATCAAATCCTCACCTTGTTCCATTAGAGTCCTAGAAACATTCCACATACAAGACTAATAGACTCAAAATCCTAATACAAGTATCATTCTCCAACATATAACTTCAAATCCCCAAATTTCATAATCAACCATATTTACATAACATCACTCAAAATCCACAAAAACCTAACCCGCAAGCAACAATTCCAAAATCCAATTAAAACCCACTTAACAAAACACAAATCCCAGAAATAAAAACAATATAAAATATCTCAATCAGCTTAAACTAACCATTTTAGCCAAACATAACTCCAAATCCCACAAAGCCCTTTTACCACAAGCAATAATCTCAAAATCCAACCAACACCCACTTGACAAAACACAAAACCCACGAAGAAAAACATAAAATTTAATTAAAAAAAAGGGGTACCTTAGGGTTAGTGATATGAGCATTCTTTCGGATTTGAGCAGCGATAGCAGAGCGAAGCAGAGAAGGAGTAGCAACATCATAAAGATTATAAATATCCATAACTGATGGAATAGATCTACATGCTGCTCTAAAGAAATCAAATGTTCGATGTCTTGCTTCTTCTAATGTTGCTGAGTTTGGTGGCACCTTCACTCTTGCTGCAAATGCCATTTTTCTTGTTTCAAGGGGCGGATCAATGTGTTTTTTGTTTGATCTTGTTGGTTTCAAGTTTATGGTGATGTGGTTATGTTTATGTGATCGTCCTTATGATATTTGTTTGTGTTCATAGTTACCCTTCTTGTTATATTTATTCATATTAATACTCCTTTTCGTTCCTCATATTTCTTTTTCGAGATTCATCAATTTAATCGCTGATGTAATCAAATAAGTACCATCATTTATTCTCATTATATTCTTTGTTTTTTAGTATATTTTTATCTAGGTATTGGTATTAATTCGTTTACTTACAAGTGTTGAAAACACGCACTTCGCTGCGACGACTTTTGTTAAAAAATATTCAGGTAAGAGAGCGTTTTCTGTTCTTGTTAATCCGCGCATTGCCACATGAGTATTGTATCGACTCGTACCAATGATATCAAGTTACAGAAGTCAAAATATCTTATTGTATTTGTGTTACATCATACAATTTACAAAATAACTTTATACATTCAGTATACATGAAAACTATAGCATGATGCCCCCCACAACGAACCAAATCCTTCGTCCTTAATGGTTTTACCAAAGCAATCAAGCTTTAATAATCTCATCTTGATTTTGTATGAGAAGCGTCACACGCTCAATGGAAGCAGCTGCAGTTTTTTATACGGCTGCAAAAACACCACCCATGAGAAAATCAATGGTGAATGTTGAAAAACCTTTTTCAGATGGTGCTTAAGCACAAACATGTGACATGTTTGGCATAATTATCGAGAGATGAGTCGATGGCTGCAAAAAACGTAGAAGCTGATCGTTTTGACTTCCAATCATGATAAGATAATAAGTAGTTTCACAATACATACATATACATGATTTATGGAGATACTACCTGTTGAACTGGTTGAACTTAAACAATAGCCTCTTTGTGCCTATCCAAACCATTAGCAAGTACAACTTAAACACTTGGAAAATGTGGAAGATTGCTTTTTGCAAAAGAGATTGAACATTATTCTCATTAGTGGATAACGATTGTGAACAATCATCCGAAACACGTCTTCTTACATTTTTGGCATTAGACGCAGGGTGCATTCACATAGGAACATTAGTTTCTTCCATCTCATTTTCTCGACGTGCTTCCAACCCAATTTTAACCAACTTTACCATCCATCATCATTTTTTCTCTTTTACAACTGCAATATTAAGTTTATACAGAAAAATCAAGTAATAACTTCCAAACTTACTTTAAAAAAATGTTAAATATAGAAAGATTGCAATAGGGTAATACGCTATTCTTTTGTCACATCAGCTAAAATTTACATAAATAGAAACTGAAGGAACCAATAATCACTTCACTTCTATAATAATCACAAGAAAATAGACAAGAGAATAAGAGGAATTTTAGAGAGAAGTTAGAGAGAGAAATTAAGAAAGAAAGAGAGGAGGTGGATTGCAACAAATGTGTGAAAGATACAAATGAAACAACCAACCTTCTCCACACATGGAGAAGTGGAGAAGGTGTATTTATACTAACCAAAGGGCTGGCCATAATGGGCCTTTATTGGGCCGAATGGTGTTTTGATCATGGGTCGGGCTCGGGATAACTTGGGCTTAAGCCCGCAACACGTATAATATTAGATTTGTGGAAACTAGAAGGGGGAGGGGGGATTGAGTAGTTTACAGGTTCGTTTTGCGTTTTAAAAGTTTACTTTCAAAATACTTAGATTCGAGTAGTATGTTTAACCAATCAACAATATTAATCAACAAAGTAAATATCTAGACTAATAGTAAATAACAATCACAACAATATAAAGAGATGAGAGAAGGAACAATCAAACCAAGACGCCAAGATTTATAGTAGTTCGGCTACGAAGCTCTTCTTCGCCCTCCTCCACTCCCCGAGTATCCTACTCGAGATTTCACTATGTCAACAAGCTCCCTTCAGGCGGAAAAAACCGTTTACACGTTGCTTTCGTTATTTTTTGACACTAAGTTAAATGTCGTGTCCTAATCTTAGCTAGAACCAATCTACCACTTCACAATCACTACACAATCACAAGATCTACACTATCGGATTTACACACTATCCGAATCACACAAATACACAAGATAATTACAATAGAGATTTGGTACTTAAAAGAAGAGGAGAGATCACTAAATAACAATTCGTTTCTTGACGAATACGAATGTTTTTGTCTTGCACTTGAATGAGAAAGAAGAGATGAGAAAAAGAGATTAGATCGCTTGAAACAAGATCTAAGAACGTTAGTGATCAAGAGATTTAGAAAGAGAAAGAAGATTTTTAGAGAGAGAAAGTTATCTAAATTTTTTGTGCAAAGAGGTCTAATTTTTCTGCACTCAAAGATTGACCCAGCTATTATTTATAGGCAGGAAAATATCGGGTCACTGGGGGCGCAGGTCCGGGGTACCGATATATCTGGGGGCCAGCAGGTACTAATAAGGGGGCCGTTCAGAGATGCTCATTGTTTTGGTTTTTTGTGGGGAATGTTGTATCTGATATGGAATCTTTCATTTTGGGGGGAAAATTTGAATTTCAAATTTTAAGTTTTTAATAAAACTTTTCTTTTAATTAGAAAATATTTTGTATAATTAATTTTATGAAATTCTTTTGTAAAAATATAATGGATAAGAGAAAAATATATTCTTAATCACTAATCATGCTTAATGATTTTGTTTGTCCATACCTTAAGTGATCATTAATCTTAGAAATGGAATTTTACATTAATTCAATTTGTGGAACGTTTTTATTCTATGTAAATGTTTTTACTGTTCTTATTTCATAAACGTTGAGAAGGTCGGAAAAATATACAACTATGTTTTTAGACCTTTTTTGTATTAAAATAGATGCAATCGACTTTCGTGCTGGCACGGCGGTCCCATATTGCTTTGGGGGCCGCTGCCACTAAGGGCGCAGACGTGCCATATTTTTGGGACCTCCATATAGAGGAGCCTTTTTCTGAGGCCTTTCCTAAATTTTATTTTTTGTTCCACTTGATGAGTTCAAATCTAATTAACCCCTAAACCTAACTTTTCAGACGGGTTTTTGATTACTAACATTTCTTTTACGCACCTCTGTGCTCCTTCTTCAAAACTTGGTTAGTTTAAGAGCTTCCTCTTTAAGCTTTTCAATTTTAATTTCATGCATATGACATTTTACACATTCGAGATCAACTCCTTTGTTTTTCTCAAATGTAGACACCTTTTATTTTAGAATACTAATTTCCTTTTCTAAACTATTTCTAGTAGCTTTTAATCTTTTGTTTTTAATGATTATTTTTAAACTCATTTTGCACAGTTTATCATATTCATTATCTAACACTAAATCATCTATTGACGAGTTTTCATCACTAAAGTAAAAGGATTCGAAACATACCTCACTTGATGCTTGAGCTACGAGACATGTTTCGTTTTTGACCTTTTCATCATCTTCTTCACCGCTATCACTCCAAGAACCTCCTACAAAAGCTGTTTGGTTTTTGTCTTTCGGTGGCTTTGTACATTCTCCAATAAGATGATTCGGGTCACCGCATCTAAAGAATTTTCTATCACTTTTACCGTTTTTGTCATCTCGGCTTCTTTGGAACGTCTTTTTGTCGTTCGGAGGTTGTCTCACGAATCTTCCTCTTCTTTTGAAGAACTTCTTGAAGTCGCTTACCGCCATGACGTACTCTTCGTCTTCACTTCTGAAAGTCGAACACTCTTCATTACTAGATTCTTTCTTAGCTTTTAAAGCAAGAGATTTCCTTTCAACTTTTGCTTTGACTATTTCAGAATCTTTCTTAATGATCATTTCGTAAACTTTGAGGTTCCCGATAAGTTCATCAAGAGATAGTGATGTTAAGTCTTTCGACTCTTCAATCGCCGTGACCTTTGCTCTCCATTTAGGATGTAGAGCCCTAAGAAACTTCCTAACATAGTTCTTGCTAGAATAACCTTCATCAAGAGCTTTTAGACTGGTAATAATAATATTAAATTTAGCAAAAGCACAATCTATAGATTCATCTTCGAAAATGACGAATTGTTCATATTGTTGAACCAAAAGGTCGATCTTATTATCTTTGACTTGACTATTACCTTGGTGGGTGATTAACAATATTTTCCAAATTTCTTTTGTCGTATTACACATGAAAATACTTTCATATTCTTTTATAGGCAAAGCATTATAAATGACCATTTTAGCTTCATTATTTTTCGCAAGTCTCTTTTTAAGATCACCGGGTTTGTTTATCAAAAGGGATAACCTCATCTAATTTGGTTTTTGATTTTGTACAATAGGTTCAAAATCACCATTGGTAATAACATGCCAAAGATCTAGATATTTTGATTTAACATATGTCTTGAATCTATTTTTCCAATAAATAAAACTATCATTTTCAAAAAGTGATGATCTTTGCATGGATTGCCCTTCTAGATATTTGTCGGAATCCATAGATCGATCCAAGCTTTAAAATACAGTATATTTTAAAAATCTTGAGTGACCTTGGCTCCTGATACCAATTATGGAAACTAGAAGGGGGGGGGGGGGGTTGAATAGTTTACAAGTTCGTTTACGTTTTAAAAGTTTGCTTTCAAAATATTTAGATTCGAGTTGTATGTTTAACCAATTCACAATATGAACAAACAATATAACAATCTAAACTAAAGCTAAATAACAATGACAATAATATGAAGAGATAAGGAAAGGAACAATCAAACCAAGACGCCAAGATTTTATAGTGGTTCGGCTACGAAGCACCTCTTCGCCCTACTCCACTCCCCGAGTATCCTACTCGAGATTTCACTATGTCAACAAGCTCCCTTTAGGCGGAGAAAACCGTTTACACGTTGCTTACGTTATTTTTTGACATTAAGCTAAATGTCGAGTCCTAATCTTAGCTAGAACCAATCTACCACTTCACAATCACTACATAATCACAAGATCTACACTATCGGATTTACACACTATCCAAATCACACAAATACACAAGATAATTACAATAGAGATTTGGTACTTAGAAGAAGAGAGGAGAGATCACTAAATAACAATTCGTTTCTTAGCGAATACGAATGTTCTTCTCTTGCACTTGAATGAGAAAGAAGAGATGAGAAGAAGAGATTAGATCACTTGAAACAAGATCTAAGAATGTTAGTGATCAAGATATTTAGAGAGAGAAAGAAGATTTTTAGAGAGAGAGTTATCTGAAAATTTCGTGCAAAGAGGTCTAATTTTCTGCAAGGAATGGAGCAGTATTTATAGGCAGGAAAACCCAACGGTCACTGGGGGCAGTCCCGGCGGTCCCAGATATATCTGGGGGCCGCCCAATAGACTACGCTCCTGTTTTTGTCTTTTTGTGAGGAATGTTGTATCTGGTATGGAACCTTCCATTTTAGGGGGAAAATTTTGAATTTCAAATTTTAAGTTTTTAATAAAACTTTTCTTTTTATTATAAATTATTTTGTATAATTAATTTTGTGAATGTATTTTATAAAAATGTAATGGATAAGAGAAAAATATTTTCTTGATCACTAATCATGCTTAATGATTTTGTTTGTTCATACCTTAAGTGATCACTAATCTTAGAAATGGAATTTTACGATTACTAATTTGTGAACGTTTAATTTTATCGTAAACTTTTTTACATTTTGTTATTATCAAAACGTTGAGAGATCGAAAAATATAAATAACGTTTTTAGACATTATTTGTATTAACAATCTCCTCTTTTTTGATGATGACAAAATATAAACTCATTTTGTATAAAATTAATAGTTACATATTATTTATGAGTTTTGCGTAACGATTAAGGGTTTGTGAGATATTTAATTAAAAAAGAATGAAAATAAGTTTCTTTAATTTGATAAAAAAAGATGGCTAGAATTGGTTAATAAAATTTTTAGATAATTTTGAATTTACATTGAACTTTTCTCTACTTGTGAAATCCGTGACGTCGTCTAAAAAGAACGCCTTATAAAAAGAAAATTAGCTAAGATGAATATTTCATAGATATATTTTA
>BQNB010052498.1:0-39162 GCA_026074375.1 Tanacetum coccineum
GGTGGGTTTATTGCGAAATGTGTTTTTTCCCCTATACAGTGTTAACAAAAAATCCAAAACTTTCGATATTTTTAATAAATATAAAAAATCGATATTTGTTAAGAATATGCAAAATGTCGATATTTTCAAAATATCAAACATTTTTGATTTTTTTTAATTATCGCAAAATGTCGAAAATGTTTTGAGATTTTTCTTGAAAATATCGAAAATTTTCGATATTTTTCTCAATTTCACAAAAGTGTTAAAATTTGCGATTTTTATGGGTATTTTAGCATTTTGTTAAAAAATTGGGTATTTTGTGAAGTGGGGTTGAAAAAATGAGTATTTTTGTGATTATCCCAAAAAAAATACGACCAAAAACTTATAAAGGGCAAGGATACAGTTAAAATAAAAAGACGAAAATAACTATAATAATATATTTGAGAAATATCGACTTGAATTAGATGCATTTTATTCATTTAGATGCATCCAAATCAGTTTCAAAAGTGATTTAAAGTGAAAATGATGCAAAATAAACTAGCAACATATTTGACTTGCACATGACTAGTAAATACATATATATTGACCTAACCTTAACGCAAATGCATCTAGTACATAAAGTATATACCTTAATACAATATAAGAAGGGGTGAGCAAAATCGATTCCGCGTATCGAATCGAACCGAGAACCGGCTCGGACCGTATTTCGTCATCCTTCCGATAATCTTTTCTTTTATTTTCGTCCTCAGGATCCATCGGCTCCGGTTCGGTCTTACGAAAAAACTGGGAGCAAGTTAATGTTCTTGTTGGAACCAGACCGGACCGTCCCCGACCATTTCGGGTCCGGGATGTGGTCCTGTTTTGGCCGAATCGGTTTCTCCGGTTCCAGTTTTGGTCGTCCGTCCGATTTCGTACCCGTAAGCACCCCTACATACAAGTTCAGGCTAGAATGTATATTATGCCGCATTTAAAATATTAAAGATGCTTGATTTATCATCCATTTCATTTCATCATAATTGAACTTAAAAATTATCTATATCAATCGCTAGTTAATTTGATCATAACTGAACTTAGAAATGATCTTATATCAATCGCTAGTTAATAGCAATAATATAACGGATCAGTTTAGGAGAAAACCAATAGCAAATTCAAAATTCATACCATTTTTATAAATAACGTTAACGTAAAGGGATCAGAACCTGTGATTAATTTTTGGAGATGATACGATTCTTCTCAAGTATGACAAGCTATTTCACAAATTACGCATTTACTACGCTACAACTGTTGTTAATATTTGCTAATGTTGATAATTCGTGATAAGATCATACAACTATATAGTTGCATGTATGTTAGAGTTATTGTTATCTACATGATAACTAAGGATAACATAGTTTATTCGTTTTTCTGTATTTTTGTCCCTCCTAATCTCCTATCCAATACCCGCGCAATGCCGGCGGGTACCCTGTGACTATAGTTTGCGGCGAAACTAATGTTATCCCTGAGCGTTCTTCTAATAATAAATAAAGAATCTCATTCAGTAAGTACTAGTAGAAGAGTTGATGAGTGAAAGTGGAGGTATATTGAAGACTTTTTTAAATGGTAACAAAACACATTTGTGGTGGCAGATATGAAAATGTTTGTGGATTTATATTATGGATGCGTTACATAATTTTATAATCATTATTGATATAATATTTTAAGCGGTGACAACATTTTTAATAATTATTGAAGGCCGTTCAATGATGGTTTAAAGCGGTTTACACGTTTTTAATGATATTGCTTATTCTCTTTTTAAGATTTGGAAATGATAAACTTGGACAAATTCAATAATTACAGTGGATAATCACTACATAATAAAAAGAAAAGAAAAAAGAACAGTAGAACGGTTTAAAAATAATAAATAAAAAAGTTTTTAAAAAAAAAGTTAATAAATTGAACAATTCCAAACATCCCAATAATCACAAATCAAATATTAAAATTCTAACAATTCGACAAAATAAAACCCCAAACGGGTTATCATCATCATCATCCATCATCAGTTCAAAACTACAATCACCAAATCACTAACTTAACATGAAAAAAAAACTAACTAAAAATAGCCACTTCATCAAAAGTTAATAGATTTCGGGATCACAGATGCTTTGCAGATCAATCATTAATTCATAAGACTCTATCTCTAAAAAAAATCTAAATCCATCAAACCTTGTCATTTGACATTAACGATGTAGTCCTCAACATTTCTTGAAATCATCCTTGCAACAATTAAACCGCTGATGCATCAAACATTTTAACAAAAACATCCAAATCAAACATCATAAACCCTCTCATTCATCTCCAAAACCTTCATCAACCGTTAAAAAAAATACTCACCAGAAATAGAGAATACCTCCATTTCTTGGTACCCGTATCCGCCAAAACCCATGATCATTCTGTTAGACGACAGAGACAATGCGACGGTAACGGCTAGACAGCACATGGATGCTTGCAGAAGGTGGCAGCAAACTAAACGGGTAAAGGTGGCAAAGTACGTGATATTGAGGCGACGGAATTTGATAGTTGAAGAAAGAAAAAAAAAGGTGCTTGTGTTTTTAAGAGAGATAAAAAAGAGAAATTAAAATGGGGTAAGAATTTTTGTTAGTGTGTTATGGTTTTTATACTCGTATTTTTGAGTTTGTGGTTTACACATAATGATTTAAATTGACCTTACAAATGACCACATGAATGCAGCATTACAATTTGACTTGAATTGATGACAAATCATTGTAGCAGTTACATTTGATTGTATTTTTTAAAAAAACAAATGGCCTACAACTTTAAAAGCATTTATTGGTTGTTACATGTTTTAAGGTGTTACAAGTTTTGGCTATTAAAGGATTTTAAAAGCTTTTAAATGTGTATGATGAACATTTTTTAATGGTTTTACATCTTTCTCAATAAAGTACGTAATCTTTTTACTTAATTTTTTAAGACTTCTAAAAATAGATGAGCTAAATGCTTTATAAAGTAGTATAGATTCCTAATAAAGTAATATTTTTTACTTAAACCCTATTGTATTACTACATTATTACAATAATTTATACGTTTTATATTTTTTAATAATTTCTCATAATGAAGGGTGATTTGACCAGAATTAGTGAGTTTTGCTTCTTATTTGCACTAAAATGAAAGGATCCATAACATAAAAATATTTATACAGGTATCTTAAACCATAGTATTACATTATTACAATAATTTTATACCAAAATCTATCTTTTCTGTTTCTTGCACACAACATTACAAATAGTTATACTAATGCTAAAAAGAAAACAAATTTTACTTGCAAAATGAAGCAAGCACACGTCGAGGCAGTGTAATCAATGGTCGTCTTGAATGCACGACTGTAGGTTTATCTACATAAGGACATCCGACGCCCTTATCCATTGTAACGCACCACACTCTTCATTAGATCATAGAACATTCTCGAGATATAATCAGCAGGCATGGTTGCCGATCTCACTACACTTGGACTGCTTTTGAATGGATCGTCTGTGTAGTTTATCTTTTAATCCTCCTACCAACACATACCGTTAAACCATATTTTACGCTTTCTTGCCTCATCGTATTTAATTCCAGGTTTAGGCCCGATAGTGATCCTCACAGCACCATCCATCCACTCCAGTCTCATTCCTAGCTTTGCAGCCCTGCAATTTTGGTTCAAACAGATTGCTCTGTCAAATTTTACAAGTTTGAGTACATAATTTACATTTTTTTTCTGTGCGAGTATTATCTTATGGATCTTATAAACTGAACCTCTCTTCAGCAATGTTCTTGTCATCGGTCATAAAAGTTTCCTTCCAGCTACGGCCAACTGGCGATGATGGATCATCACTTCTCATGAACTCGTTGTATATTTTTCTTCCATTTCTGTGTAAAAGTTTTCTTCCATTTCTTCAACAAGTTTCGGGTGTTTTTTCTGCATCCTTTCATATATAACTTGACTCAAAGCTATACAAGTTTCTCCTCCACTTCCTGGCTCTACTTCACAAAAGAAAAACAACTTGGAGGGAAATATAGGAGCCTGTTACAAAGATAACAGGCATTCAGATTAAACGACAGCCATAACTGATCTTATAATTTAACGTATGAAAATGAATTCAACAAAGCGACTTCTCATATCTAACCCAAGTAGAAATACGAAACTCGGCTCATTGTTATCTTCCAAGTTAGTACTAAGATGGTGTTTGGGTAAGCTTATTTAAACAGCTAACTAACTTAATGTGCTTTCTAATAAGCACTTTTTACTGTTTGGATAAGCTTATTTTAAAAAAGATTAACTAATGAGCAAATCCATACTACGTATTTTGATATAGCTGTTTAATAAACTAATCCAAACTGCTCCTAACAATTTAATCACCCAAAACCTAAGGCAACTTAAGCAACTGAGTGTCAACAAACAAATCATTTAAAAAAGTGAATCATACATGAGACCATTGCATGATGAAAAATGGAATACACGGATCAGTGGAGCTTCATTCGCAGTATAAACACGCCCCATAACTTTAGTCCTTGAGCCCGCACCACCCACGCCGTAGCTAAAATCTTCATAACCAGAAGACTCAACAACATCATTAAACTTAGAAGCAGAGAAAACATTAAATCCTCTGAACAGAACAGCACCAGACCGATGAAGCAAACTATCTAACCATGATTCAGTTACTTGAATTGCTTCTGTTAGATTCAAATGTTCTTAATTTAAGGTTTGGTGTAAACCACAGGGAACAATGACTCCATCCTTAGTGTCAGTTGTGGTATTATACCTACAACTTCAATGAACGTTGTTCTTCATGGTAAATTGACGTTACCGTTGTAATCCTAAATAAAGTGTGAAATGAACAATGTTCCAAGAGTTACAATATAAGTGTGATCTTTCTAAAAGAAATAACATAAAGTGAAGGCATTTACTACGTATCTTTCAAAAAATTTTCAGATATAATAAAAACGTGTGAGATTAAGATAACTTTAACTCGAAGTCAATAGTGGAAATTAGTTCAAAAGGCATATCTCGTGTTTCTTTCTGATTTAGGAGAAGAATTCAATTGCAAATTGATCACTGGTCGCAATCTGCTCTTCTAGTCCCAAGAACGAAACAAACCCGGTTGACTTAGAACGGAGTCCACGATCGAATAAACACTCCAAACAACAAGAATACGAACAACCCTTGCAATAACCTTAACCTCGACTAATAAGTAAAACACACACAACACGTAATCTTGTTCCCAAACGATTGTATATTGAGAACGAAGGAAAAGAAAACGGTACATTATGCCTCACCCCCTCGCCTCTATTTATAGAGAATGAGGGGGCGAAATCCCAATTCTACTGGGAGGAGTCGGCTGATATGAAGTAGAACAAGAAACAAGTTATGTCGGTTGTTTATAGGATTGCCATGCAAAGCAAAAACCAACCGACCTTATACTATTCTAGTTTGATGATAATAGAGCTAATACATTACACTTAACACCTTAGATAATAGGCTGATATAAATATTAAACATAACAGCTAGCTCTTTTATAAAATGGTCGAAAGATTTAAATAGCACACAAGATTGAGAAGTACAGTGTAAACAAGTCATCATTTTTGCGAAAATTCAATAACTTATAAAAAAAGGTATAAGGTAAATACACCAATATTTCAGTCACAATGACAAGAAGACCAAATATGATGGTTCATAAAGTCGTGTTTCTAGTTACTTGCAAAGGGATGCGAGTATACTGCGAGGTGGTTTCAGTAGTGGCTTTCGGGCGTGAAGGACCATCATATTATTAACAAGCATAACATCGCCTTTCTTCCAAGGTATAACAACACATTCTTCTTCCATGATTCTTAAAATGTATTCCTTGGCATCGTCAGGCACTAGGTCCGTTTCCAAGCTCAACATATGTATCATGATCATCAACTTTACTATTCATTAGGCATGTCTTACAAATCGCAAGATTATTGAACCAAGTTTTACGTTGATTTTCTTCGTCGAATCTGTCGTTGCCTTTTACTATGATAGCTTAATTAATTAGAAAGTTAACCTAACCTAGTCCATAGTAAAATAATGTAATAAAAGATTTATAACAAGTTGTAAAAACCTAAAGTATATAGCACAAGATTTTCAATGTTTAAATTGTTATTATAAGAAGTAAGGTAACTTGTCTTACTTTGTGAAATAAGTAAGACGAGTTGAATGACATGTAATCTCCTCACTGAACAAAGTAAAATTTTATTGGAATAATTGATTTGATATATCATTATTGATAACAATCAATCTATATATAGGATACAAGAGAACATTCTAAACTATGAGCTTAAGCCTAATGACATCCTATTAATGGGCTTAATACAAATTAATAACTAATAGTTATATAAATATATCGACGAATACGCCCTCGCAGTTTGAGCGGGAGATGGCCGAACACTCAAACTGGTACGAAATTCCTCAAAAAGCGCAGGCCGTAGTTCTTTAGTGAAAATGTCAGCATACTGGTAACAAGATGGTACATGAAGAACACGAACCTGACCACGAGCAACCATATCACGAACAAAGTGTATATCAATCTCAATATGTTTGGTTCGCAAATGCTCAACAGGATTAGCAGTCATATATAACATTGTCACAATAGAAAAGGGTGGCAGATAATAATGGTGTATGAAGCTCTTTGAGAAGATTATGAAGCCAGGCAGTTTCGACAACAACATTAGCAACACCCCTGTACTCAGCTTCAGCACTCGATCTATAGAGAGTATGTTGCCTTTTGGCTGACAATGAGAGTAGATTATCTCCTAAGAAAACACAATAACCAGATGTAAATCGCCTGGTAGTAGGGCAATTTCAGCCCAATCAGCATCGGTATATGCAACAAAAGAACCTGTAATGAATGCATAAAATTGGAGCCCAAAGTCCAATGTGCCACGAACATATCGAAGAACTCTTTTAAGAGCTACCAAATGAAGCTCTCGAGGATCATGCATATGAAGGCAAACCTATTGCACTGCATAAGAGATATCTAGACAAGTAAATGTAAGGTACTGCAAACCACCTGCAAGACTGCGATAAAGAGTAGGGTCAGAAATAGGATCCCTGTCAGAACCAAGTTTAGATTCCGTGTCAACCGACATCCGAGTTGGATTACAATTATCCATATTAGCCTTGCCAAAAGCTCCGAAGCATATTTCTTTTGAGATGATAACATGCCTGTAGAGTCACGCGTAACAAAAATCCCAAAGAAGTAATTAAGCGCCCCAAATCAGCCATATCAAACTCCTTATGAAGAGAGGAGATAATACATTGAAGTAAATTCGTAGAAGATGCCGTCAGTACAATATCATCAACATAAATCAATAAATATGCAACCTCAGAACCATGTTGATATAAGAACAAGGACGAGTCACAATGACTCGACGAGAAACCAACCCTGTTCGCATAACCTGTAAAAGCTAAAACCAAGCACGAAGTGCTTGTTTCAATCCGTATAAATATCTTTGTTATCGACACACATGATAGGGAACCGAGCATCTACAAAACCTGGTGGCTGATACATATACACAGTCTCAGAATGCATTCTTAACATCAAGCTGATAAATAGGCCAATTTCGAGACAAGGCAAGACTGAGAACCGTACGAATGGTAGCCGGTTTAACAACATGACTAAAAGTATCATCACAATCAACACCAAACTGCTGACTACGCCCATTAGCCACCAAACGAGCCTTATACCTGCTTAATGAACCATCAGCATGATATTTATGCCGAAACAACCACATAGACCGAACCACATTAACGTTTGGTGGTTTTGGAACAAGAACCGAAGTACTATTTTTAATTAAAGCATTATATTCATCATACATAGCATCTCGCCAATTAGGATCTGATAACGCAACAGAGGGAGACTTAGGAATAGGAGAAATAGGAGAAATATAAGAAGTATGACCATTAAAACGAGGGTTGGGCTTAACGGTGCCAAATTAGGCACGTGTAACCATAAGGTGAGTCCGGGTGGGAGGATTTGGTATCGTGTGTGTAGTTGCTGAAGTAGGGGTAGTATGGGAAAAATTAGGTTGGGTTGTGGATTGTGATGTGTTGTGGTGGGGTGGAGTGTCTGCATGGGCCGAGGGTGGTGTGACGCTATGCATTGGGCTAGGAGTTGGGTTATATTGGACCATAGGGGTAATAGGTGCATGTGGAGTCGTAGGATGTTGGGTTGTATTATGAATGATATGTTGATGTATTAGAGATGGAGTAGGGTCGAGAAAAGTGTAAGATGTAGGTTGTAATGGAGTGATAGAACCATACGGAAACTGGAGTTCATCAAAGGTTACATGGCGAGAAATGATGATTTTGTTAGTGGAGAGGTCAAGGCATCGATACCCACGATGATAAGCGGGGTATCCAAGGAAAATACAAGGGGTGGCACGAGGTGCAAGTTTATGAGGGGAATGAAGGTGTGGGTAACAAAGACAACCAAAGATACGCAATCGTGAGTAATCAGGTTGTTTGTTAAATAGTTTAGTGCAAGGTATCTCATTTTGAATGGCAGATGAGGGTAGGAGATTGAGTAGGTAGGCAGCCATATGTAATGCCTCGACCCAAAAGGTGGGTGGAAGGTGAGCTTGGAAAAGAAGGGTGCGAATGACATTATTAATAGTGCGGATCATTCGCTCCGACTTTCCATTTTGTTGTGACGTTTTTGGGCAAGAAAAACGGACTTGAATGCCATTTTGAGCAAACAAGTTAAGGAGATTGGTGTTGTCAAACTCACCACCATGGTCACACTGAAAAGCCGCAATATCACACTTAAACTGATTATTTACATAAGAACGAAAATGTAGGAATTTTTGAAAAACTTCGGATTTAGTACGCAGAGGATAAATCCACAAATAATGAGAATAATGATCAAGAAATAACACATAGTATTTAAAACCATCAGAGCTAGCAATGGGAGAAGTCCAAATATCAGAGTGCACAATCTCAAAAGAACGAGTAACAATAGAATCTGAACTGGTAAACGAAAGTCTCACATGTTTGCCAAGCTGGCACGCATGACAAAGATGTGAGGACTTCTCTTTATTATAAGAAATATACTGACGAGACTTAAGAGAACGTAGTACGTCTTCACCGGGATGCCTGAGGCATTGGTGCTACGTACTGGGACTCACAGAAAGCAAAGCATGAGGAGTGGGGGAAGGCGATGTAACTGGGTAAAGATCTCCCGAACTATCACATCAAAGGAGGATATGACAGGTTAAAAAATCCTTTACTGAGAAACCAAATGCATCAAATTCAACAGTACAATTATTATCTCTAGTGAATTGACGAACGGAAATAAGTTTTTTTATGATATTAGGGGTGAATAGAACATTATGTGAGTGTAAAGGACGATTATGGGTAGGTAATATGCTATGGCCTGTGTTGGTAACAGGTATGGATTTACCATCACCAACACAAACAGATAGATATAAACATTTATTATAAACAATATTTAAATTTCTTGTATGTGAGTTAAGATGAGATGATGCACATGTATTCATATTACATGTTGGATCTTCAACTGTCATAGTAGAGAAAGCAGTTGGTGTGATCCAACTCGTTTGTGTTGTATGTTTGCAGCCTGTTCCAATTGAGCGAGCCATACCACTCGACATGATCTATCCTTAGATGAATTTATCGAACCTTGTGTTTGCTGTGTTGAATGCAATAAAAGGAATTTAAGATGAAAGCTCCAACCAATAGAGTGGTATGATTAAAGAACAATTCGTGTACATATCATACAGAATTATGATTAATTAAGTCTCAAAATTCAAAGTAACCATATGTGCCACTAAATCTACAAACACATTTAATAATTCCTTTCAAACGTAAACTGTATGCAACAATTATGAACCAGACGTGAGGTTAATTTGGGGGTGAGATAGAAATTTTGGACGTGATTTAGAGAAGAGTTAGGAGAAAACTAAAGAGAGAATTATACGGATCTATATATAGGATATAAGAGAACACTCTAGACTATGGGCTTAGGCCTAATGACATCTATACTAATGGGCCTAATACAAATTAATAACTAATACTTTAAATATATTGACTAATAGTTTAAGCATAGGTTGTCCAACGGCTATATACGCGGACATGCCCCCTAGTATTGTATTATCAGTCAAAACTGATGATGCAATACTTAAAAGCAGACGTGTATTTGCTATTACATATAAATTATCTATATCTCGAGAGGCCTTTCTACCTAGATCCGAGTGATGAGCTACGGGACATAAGCCATAATTACTAAAGGTTAAAAAATAGGCGAGTCATATCTGGGTAGTCGCGATGACGACACGTGTCCCCCAATTTCCATTGTGTGTCTATGATTCGACCACGTCATGTGCTAACATGATGCGACGTTTGGTTCCCCTTCCTTTTTCTCTATAAATAAGGGTCTCATCCCATTTTTTATAGCCACTTCTCTCTTTTTACTGCTCTCGCTCCACTCGACTTCGAGCGTATCCTTCTTCTTTTTCATGTGTGTCCCTTTCTCCTAGGTTCTTTTCTTTTGTTTCTTTTCAATTTTGCTACCTTCCTTACGGATCCACCAACATGTCGTTGGGACATTCCGATGAGATTAACATTCCAGACGCAGAGCCCGCCGAACATGTCGCGGAGGCCGCCGTGCTTCCAAGGCCGTCTCGTAGATTTTGGGTGTCCTGTTCGGTTACAAAAAATTAGGCCCTTTAAACAGAGATACTTTAAATACCGGTATAATTAAAATTGATAAAGTTGCAACATATGAAAAGAAATATAGAAGGTTTACGAGGTATAGTTTCTTTGAAAATATGTAAGCAAAAAGTCACAAGACAATTAAGTAACTTACTAGTGCTTTAAACTTAGAGATACAAATCTTTTTTTTGACTAATAAGGTGTACTTGTTAATTTAATTATTCATCTTTGCAGTTAAGATGTATGTGGCTTGCTTCCACAAAACCTACGAATGTTTAGTATAATGACTTACAGAAACAAAAACCATAAAACAATTAATAGAAAAAAACCCAAGGAGTTGCTTATAATTTATAAATAAGTTGTAGAGAAAAAACCCATAAAACAATTGATAGAAAAAAGTACCTTGATTCCCGATTAGGTGCCAATCACAAAAACCATTTGTCAAGAATACAACACGGACACCACAAAAGAAGTACTGTAATTCTCTTTTATCGTTTAATAATGAATAACATAAGAATAGAAGACTTTATATACAAGAGTTGGACAAATTTGCCTTAAACTTGAATAATATTTAAAATTGGGCTTATCCTTAATAAAATTTCACAGAATTTTGGTGCCCCTAGAAAAGTTGGGCCCTGTGCAATGGCTCATGTTGCACACCCCAATGTCCGGGTCTGCGTACTTCTTAAATTTGATATGCACCTCTATACATCTTTATATAATACACATGTTAAATGGATTACACAAGTTTACAATATTCCGGTAGACCTACATCCCCGTATAGCACCTGAAGGGATGACCATGGCCGAGTTACCCAACGATGCTATCACATCATTTTCAACAAGGCGGGCTACGAGTGCCTTTTCCACCTTCTTTCTCAGATTAATAAGATATCTTTGTGTTCATATCTACCAGCTTGTTCTGATAGGTATAAACCGGGCCACCCTTTTTTTTTGGTAAAATGGTGAATTGTATTATAATATCAAATAATAACAAGCTGCAACATTCAAAAGCTATGGACAAGCCATCAGCTTATTCACAACATACAAAACTATCATACAAGAACAGAGATAATGTTCCAATTCATCATTCATCTAGGCTATTAACTGCACTGCCTAGGACTCCATGGAGGAAATTCATTCTTTGACTACATTTCCTTCTTGAGATCTACTGCTGGGCATTGAATATTAACCCGACCGTGACCCTTTTTCGTGTATTTTACAAGTTGTGTAAAGAAGGAAATTGGTTTCATTCAAAAGTCGCATTGGGAAGAACTGCAAACCTTGTTCAAAGGATGCTCATACGAGCTTAAAGAAATGGAAGGACAAGTTTTTTCTGATTGACCAGAGGGCTATTCCGATTGCCATGCCCTGGCGGCATAATGATTCTAGTGTAGCCGATCCACCTCCCGATTTTGGGGAATTTGATGAAACCAAGGTCGAAAGACTGCGTGAAGTCATCATAACCCTTCACAAGCCACATCCAAGTCTTTTGTATGCCGCACGACTTTCCTCTACTTAGAGGCGTTAAGGACATGTTCCTCTTTTAAAGGATCTGGAAGGGAAGGGTAATGCCCTTACCTTTGGCGCTACCTATTTTGTCTGTTTATCTATTATTTTGTGTTTGCTTACTTTTGCTAATGTTTCAGTTGTTACCATGGCGGAGTTCTTACGATTTCCCAACTTCGGTGGTTGCAAGATTATTGCCGGCGATCCTTTGCCCGACGGAGTGAGTCTGGTGAATCATACTACACCGGCGACAACTCGATTGGAAGATGTCCCTGCCAAAACTAGGTTAATGGAGTGTGCATACCACATGCGTTGACACATGGCATTAGTTGCTTTCACATCCTTACTCGGGGTAATCAAAGCCTATTCAAAAGTTGCCTACGCGGTAGGTTTGAATCCCTCAGGTTAACTTGGTTTTCTAACACAAAAGTTATGTGTTACCTCAAATTGTTGTGTTTCGTTTGCTTTATATTTTTTCTTCCTTTTCTTTTATGTTTTTTAACATAAATTAGTCACCTTTCATTTATGTACGTAAGAGTCTGGTTAAAATTATTTTTATGTTTCTTTCTGTAATAGAACACTTATGATATAATTTGAATAACAAGGATGTAACTATTACGAGTCGGGCTACAATGCCAATCTTGAGCATGAGTCGATCGATAACTTGAAGCTCAAAACTTTATTCGAGTCTTTATGTAATTAATACTTATGACATCGCAACAACTTTGTTGTCAATATAAATCTTGAAATAACTATGTTAATCAAGGTTACTATTGGTTGATTCGATACTTTCAAGTTTGACTTGACATTATAAGTCGAGTTTTTGATACACAAGCTCGACTCAAGAGTCTACTAGAGTAGCTTAAACTCGAGTAAACTAATACCAAGTTGTTCAGTGCTTTACAATACCAAATGGGATTGCGGTTCCGACAAGTCTCCTGGACCGGATGGCTTTACTTTTGGTTTTTATAGAAGATATTGGGATACTATCAAAAATGATGTGGTTGATGCGGTATCTTATTTCTTCAATGTTGGTATGTTCCCTAAAGGTGGTAATGCCTCTTTCATTGCTTTGATTCCTAAAATGCAAGACGCTAGAGTCGTTAAAGACTTTAGACCGATTAGTTTGATTGGTAGCGTGTACAAAATTATTGTGAAAATCTTGGCGAATCATCTAGTGGGGGTCTTGGGAGATTTAATTCATGAAGTTCAATCCGCGTTTATTGCAAATAGGCAAATTCTAGATGGTCCTTTCATTCTAGACGAGCTAATTCATTGGTGTAGATCAAAGAATAAGCAAGCGATGATCTTTAAAGTTGATTTTGAGAAGGCTTATGATTCGGTGAGATGGGATTACTTGGACGATGTTTTAAATAAGTTTGGTTTTGGTTCGAAATGGAGAAAGTGGATTCGTAATTGTTTGGTGTCTTCTAAAGGCTCGATTCTTGTTAACGGGAGTCCTACAAGTGAATTTTATTTCCGAAAAGGTCTTAAGCAAGGTGATCCGCTATCCCCGTTTTTGTTTCTTTTAATTATGGAGAGTCTCCATCTCTCTTTTCAGAATGTGGTGAATGCAGACATGTTCAAAGGAATATCGGTTAGTTCGTCTTTACAGTTATCTCATTTATTTTATGCGGATGATGTTATTTTTATGGGACAATGGTCTGAATCCAACATCAATACGATTATTCAAGCTTTGGATTGTTTTTATAAGGCTTCGGGTCTTCGTATGAATTTACATAAAAGTAAATTAATGGGTATATCCGTCAAAGATGAGGTAGTATCTAGAGCAGCAAGCAAGATGGGTTGTAGTACTTTGAAGACTCCTTTTACTTATCTTGGTATTAAAGTGGGTGGTTCGATGGCTCGTATCAGGTCATGGGATGAGATAGTGGACAAAGTAAAATCTCGGTTATCTAAGTGGAAAATGAATACTCTTTCTATTGGAGGTAGAATGACGTTACTTAAATCAGTGTTGAGTTCGACTCCCATTTATTATATGTCTATGTTTAAAGTTCCCTCTCAAGTTCTTAAATGTTTAGAAGGTATTAGACGTAGTTTCTTCATTGGAGCTGATTTGAAGGAGAACAAAATATCGTGGTTTAAATGGAATAAAGTTTTGATGTCCAAAGATAAAGGAGGGCTAGGGGTTTCAAGTCTCTTTGCGCTAAATAGAGCGTTGTTGTTTAAATGGGTTTGGCGTTTTCATGATAATAGAAATGCTCTTTGGTCTAGATTTATTCGTGCCTTGCATGGTAATTGTGGGGGTCTCGATAAGAGATCCAAAGCTGCTCATACTTCTGTGTGGAAGAGTATTACTACAGAAGTTAATAGCTTGCGGAACAAAGGTGTCGATTTACTGAAGTTTATGAATAAGAAGGTTGGCAATGGGATAGATACGAGCTTCTGGGAGGAGATTTGGAGGGGCGACATGAATTTTAAAACTAAATTTCCCAGAGTTTATGCGCTTGAATCCGACAAGAAGATTACTGTTGCGTCTAAAATGAATCATAATGACGTTGGGCTTTCTTTGCGGCGTGCTCCAAGGGACGGTGTAGAGTTGGAGCAGTTTAACAATTTGAATGTGTTTCTTGCAGGAACGATGTTATCTGATTCGAACGATAGGTGGAGTTGGTCGCTTGTGGGTTCAGGTAAGTTCTTGGTGGCTTCGGTTAGATGTTATCTATGATTCTCTCACAAGCGATAGGTGGAGTCATGGTTCGCTTATCAGTTGTTTCGGTATTGGGTTTTATGTGGCTACATGGTTATCAAGCTCTTGACGAATACCGATTAGGAGGTATCTTACCTATAAAAGACCTCACGGACTAAATACGGTTCAATAAAATCAATAATTTGGCGAGTGGAGAAAGTTTTCATGAATCCTTTTTAGCCTCACACGTTTGAATTGTCGTGTAGTCAGTTATTGTCAGAATTCAGTCTATCATTTGTCCAAGCGTGTAATAAGGTTAGGTGATCTTCTCTACGTAATCATATTATTTCTTTGCTTGGCTTTCACGTCCTTACCCGGGGTAATCAAAGCCTATTCAAAAGTTGCCTACGCGGTCGGTTTGAATCCCTCAGGCTAACTTGGTTTTCTAACACAAAAGTTATGTATTACCCCAAATTGTTGTGTTTCGTTTGCTTTATATTATTTCTTCCCTTTCTTTTATGTTTTTTTAAACTAAAAGTTAACTATTTAACATAAATTAGTCACCTTTCATTTATGTATGTAAGAGTCTGGTTAAAATTAGTTTTATGTTTCTTTTCGTAATAGAACACTTATGACATAATTTGAATAACAAGGATGTAATTATTACGAGTCGGGCTACAATGCCAATCTTGAGCATGAGTCGATCGATAACTCAAAACTTTCTTCGAGCCTTTATGTAATTAATACTTATGACATCGCAACAACATTGTTGTCAATATAAATCTTGAAATAACTATGTTAATCAAGGTTACTATTGGTTGATTCGATACTTTCAAGTTTGACTTGACATTATAAGTCGAGTTTTTGATACACAAGCTCGACTCAAGAGTCTACTAGAGTAGCTTAATAAACTAATACCAAGTTGTTCAATGCTATAGAATACCAAATTTAAGTAGCTCGTGAGTTGCCTCGACCTGATGTCACAACACACGACATATAGTCACGCACTAAACTAGGGCCGAGCAAAACAAACAGAAAACCAAGCATAACCGGTCCAATCGAGACCGAACCGACCCTAGTCAATTCGGTTTTTGGTTTTATATATTTACGGTTTCAGTTTCGGTTCAGCTCGAGCCAAACCGAGAAAAACACACCTAAACCGTTTAGACCAAATCGATCGACACAAAATCGAAACCGAGTCACTTCGGTTCGGTTTTCGATTCACATCTTCTACATAATCGGTTTTTAGTTCGCATTGGTCCGGCTTTGATCGGTTCGAGCCACCCGATGCTTGGTTCTAAATACCTTTTTTTAGTTTCATGGTAACCTAAAACTAAGGTCGAATTTCCAAGTACAAACAATAACACTGAGTTTTCGACTTTTATCATTAAAGAAAAGTAAAAAAATTAAAAGTAAAGATTTTTAATCCAATATAAAAACAAAACATTTTACTTTCAAAATCAACTATAAGAATTAATTAGTACTACCATTGTTTTTAATTCATTTTCTTTTCATTTACTACTTTGATACTAGAGAACATTTTTTTTACTTCATTTTCTTTACATACTCAAGAACAAGAACACAGTGTAACAATGCTGTCAACGCGTTCATCTTGTTTATCATCCCTCCCACTTCACACCTTGAAACTCAAACTCAAACCCCATTCATTTTCATCATCTTCATCTTCACACCCACAAACACAACTCAAAAACCTAAACCACCCACTATGGTCTGGTCTACAAACATGGAGAACCACTTCCTTAAACCCCAATCGTTTCTGGGGCCCATCTGGTCCTCAACAACCCTCAACGGTTCTTCAAGATTATGAATATCTAGTAAAAACACAACTGGGTTCAGTTAATTCTTTAGCTGAAGTGGGTTCTTTAGTGTTGTCTACTAAGGACCCTTTAATGAAATCTAGGCTCTCACATTTTGGTTTTCAGAGATGGGTTAATCACAATATCAATGTTGGTGTTTCTGTTCCGCCAGATACGCCTGCCAGGCCTGCGAAACCTCAATTGGTTCGTTTTCGGTTTTGTCTTTTGTTAAAAAATATGTTTTTAAGACATTGGGGAACTTTTTATTTTTGTGTAATGTTTGATTGTGATTTTAAGATTCTTGTGTAGATAGTTTAGAAATTGGAAATGCGAATATTGGATATTAAAAAAGGTTAATTCTTTATAAATTTGTGGAGTTTGAACCGACTGGTTTTCGGTTTGGTTTATAAAGTTTGATAAGATTCTTGCTGAAATTCTTTATGAAGTTTTGTTATGTGTTCAAGATTCTTGTTAACAGGGTTTAGGATTGAAGGTTAAAGCAATTGATATAAAAAGTTTACATCTTTATAAATTTAGGAACCTTTTACTTGTTTGATTTGGTTTGGTAAGATCCTTGTTAAAAGTGCTTAGGCTTGAAAATCAGAGGAACTTGTTATAAATAGGTTGATTCTTTATGAATTTTGGGAGCTTCCTACTTGTTTGATTATGGAGTTTGAATGGGTTCGTTTTCAGTTTGCTGAATAAAGTTGGATTGTTTTTTCAAGATTCTTGTTAAAAGGGTTTACAGTTGCGAATCAGTATACTTGGTTGGTTCGTAGGGTTGGAGTAATTATACCTAATGTCAAAGTGGGACTTATCTTTACTCATTGCAGCCTTATAGGCAAGACACACATGTTTATTTTTTACATATATTATGTACCATAGTTTTGGAGTTTAGGATTGTAGGTAGATACATTGTGTAGCATGTGAATTAGCTAGTGATTTGAGTCCTTCCATGCCCCGTCATGATTTTACGTGCCAGAGAAGGTTGCTTACGTACTATGGTGAAATAATTGGAAAGTGTACGTTGGATACATTGTAGAAAAATACCCTACAATGCTAAAAAGTGACAAGGAGTTACATTTTGGTGTCATTAACTCTTTTATATTATGTAAATTGCACAAAATGTAACTTATGTTCACCTATTTTTCATTGTATACAACTTTAGTTTTATTCTTGTAGCCTTGTAGGTAAGCATGCTTATATTAAGTGGCAGAAAAGGAGAAAGTATGTTTCAATCTGCTGCTATTTGTAGGCGAAAATGGAAGTTTGTAGTGTATAGTGGTAATAACTGAAGTAAGTTTTACAATGGAAAAAAAGTTGAAAGTATGTTACATTTTGGTGCAGTTAATCTTGCGAATAATAAAAAGGTGGTCTCCGGATTTACTCATATCATGACTCCGGTGAAATGTTTAAACTTTATACCTACAGCTAAAGTAAATATACCTCTTGGAATAAATTTATAAATAGGGAATGTATAGATGTGTTTATCTACTATTATGGTCACTTTAAGTCCAATTAATCGTTTTTTGTTGTTCGGCAAGTTATAGTGGTGCTTGGGATTGCTTATGTGCTTCTTGTGTTTTGCCACAACTCAAGGGCATTTGAATTTGCCTGACCAAAATGCTTATCTGATATTATGAGGCTGAAATAAGCAATTTTGGATAATTAGTTTGTGAATTGCTTATTCCAACATGCTTAACTAGTTAACTGATTAATCAAAAAAAGCATAAACAGTTTTAGTAAACAACCACAATCCCAAACACCCTCTGATATAATTATGGTTTCTGATTATTCCGTTTAATATAATGAGATACAAATAATCAAACAACGACAGTCAAATAAGGTTCTTGAGATACATGTAAAGGTTTCCCTAATCATCCTTAGCTAAGTACCAAATTACTGAATCTGATATATTAAGACACATCAATCACTTACTGAATCTGATCTTTCTTTCAAAACGCACACCTAAACATCCCTTTAAAATATGAAATTGGGTGATAACTCTACATGTTCTAAAAGAAGCATAACTTGGTTTGTTTGAATATCCAGGTGTCCTAGATTGAAAACATGTTAGTTGATTGTGGTAGCTCATGTATACATTAACTTCAGTATTAACTTATCAGTTCATATATATTTTCAAGAAAAGTAAAGGTTGAGACTCTGTTTTAACATCGGAATATAAATTTATGAATGGTTATTTATGATGCAGTTGAGATCAACCAAAGAAAATTTACAAATAGGAGCATGCAATGTCTTGCTCTTACGTTTTAAAGAGATTATTAGAGTGTTGATATATATGCATACAAATGAGACCTAAAATTAGACCTAATCCATACATTTCTTGCCAAGTGTCCTACACATCTTCTCTCTCATCACTCTTCACCAATCAATTTTTTAAATCCACCAATCACATGTTAGGTCTAATTTTAGGTCCAAATTTTAGGCACACATTTAATTTTTCCAGATTATTAATAGTCTTTTATTTTGTATAAGCCATTTTTTTGTTCTGTTGATGTATTTTTAAAATGCTGAATGCTGTATGAATTGGTTCATGATGCCCACATGATATATAGATGGTTTTATATTTTTAAGTTCAGGTATCTCCAAAGGAAATCCCGGCTCCAAAGAACTCAGGGTTGCCTCTTAATGCCTATATGCTACACAATCTTGCTCACGTGGAGTTAAACGCAATTGATTTGGCATGGGATACCGTTGTTCGGTTTTCACCATATCATGAGCTTCTTGGAGATATGTTTTTTGCTGATTTTGCTCGTGTGGCTGATGATGAGAGTCGGCATTTTGCTTGGTGTTCTCAGAGACTCGCTGAGATTGGATTCAGGTTAACTTTATTAATACAACTATATCATATTTGTTGGGTGACTTTAAATTTCATTTTCAAACTATGCTTTTAATCATGCTTAGTTATGGAGACATGCCTGCCCATAATCTACTATGGCGTGAGTGTGAGAAATCTTCAGATGATGTTGTTGCTCGTTTGGCTGTGATTCCACTTGTTCAGGTGATTTAATAACTCTGTGATCTAAGAAATTTAGAACGCTACATTTTAGACAAGGTCTTAATGGGTATAGTAGCTTTGCTTTTTGTTATTGTTTTTATTCTATTCTTTGTAGGGTGTTCCGAAGTTCATTTTCAAAGTAATTATTGCTACTTGTAGATTCAGAATCCAAAAAATTAGAATGGGATTAGTAAACATGGTTTAAAATGGGATTACTAGGATGATAGATAGTTTTTTGTGAGATAAATGATTGGAATTAAGGTAAAAGGCAGCGACTTGGCTTCAAGGCATATAGGTCGTATTTTGTGTTTAGTCTTTTGTTTAAGAATATATCTACTTAAGCAATTATACTAGACATATACCCTATACCTGTTTAATCATATACGGCACTCTTGAGCTTAAAAGTAGAAATAGCAATGGAATCAGCAATAGTCGGTTCGGCTGGACCCTGCAATCTGGTTTTGGAAGTAGCAATGGAAATTGAAAAATGTTTACCATATTATGTTACTAAAACCTTTTAGATTCTTTTTCGTAATTGAATGTTATGGTTAGTGCTATACTGCTATGAGGTAGGCATGCCCTTGATGGTGATGTCTCATGTTACTGGACCGGGTCAAATGACCCTATTGCTATTATGGTATAAGATAGACTTTCTATTGTATACGGAATCTGCCAATAAGCACCATTAAGCAAAGTGAAAACAAAGTTGGATATGCTTACGCCAATATATGGTATTTTCTTGATATGTCTTGCCCATGAAAACAATAAATATATTTTTTTCTTTTACGTTTGTGATCGTGTATCCCTACGAGTTGCTGATTTTTTTTAACAATGACCAATGTTGTGCATCATCACATAATTCATAACCATAAATTGGTAGTATGAATTTGGGTCCATAAGATCTCTTTGCTCAAGTGTGCTAAAAGAGCATATTAAATATTTGCCAAATCGGCATACCTTTTAGGCAGAAGTGTAGAACAGATACAAAACCTACTGTATTATCACACGTTTCTCAGTCACATACTTGGACAAAAGAAGTCATTAGTTGCACAGAGTCAAAAA
The DNA here is from genome assembly GCA_026074375.1 of Tanacetum coccineum. NCBI lineage: Eukaryota > Viridiplantae > Streptophyta > Magnoliopsida > Asterales > Asteraceae > Tanacetum > Tanacetum coccineum. Next base: position 20,762 of record BQNB010052498.1, read on the forward strand.
ACATAATCATATGCATTATATTAATTATGTCTTACAGTATTTAATCAAATTAAGCAACTCACTGGTCAATTTGTGACAACATGGTGAGGGAAAAACAATTCAGAGGTGAAAATGTTACTATCTCAATCATTGTTGTTGAATACGTTAGAACTGGAGTAAATTATGTAGTGATGTAACTGATAGGATCATGATTCATAAATCTTTGCTCAAGTATATTCTTGATTAAGTTATAAATTAGGAAAATTACCAATGTTGGTGTTGTGCATGCTATGTACACTGTCTTTTAAACAATAAAATAATATGTAAACTGGCTTTAGACTAGATCTTGGTTTTTTATATGCAAAGTGTGATAGTGTTTGACCGCAACATGTTCTTGTATGAATATGTCAATAGGAAGCAAGAGGGCTTGATGCCGGACCTCGACTTGTGCAAAAGCTAATTGGATTTGGAGATCGTAGAACTTCGAATATTGTTGCTAAGATTGCTGAAGAAGAGGTTGCGCATGTGGCGGTTGGTGTGTATTGGTTCGCTGCAGTATGTCAGAAAATGGGCCGTTCTCCTTGTCCTACATTTAGAGGTTGTCTTCACCTTTCTATCTATAATTCTCTCCATTATAAAAATTGCAACGTTTGACTCATCGAATTTCTAAGATGCCCCTTAAATAGGATATAAGAAAGAATAATTGTAGATCATAGTAAAAGTTATAGATTTCACTTGCTGATTACTAAATAGCAAACAAATAAAGTAGGAACCTAAAAGGAAAATATTGTTAGACAACTCAGGATAAAAATTGTAGGTTGTGTTGCAATGTACTTAGCAGTGTAAGCGATTGACATTTCTAAAATAATCTTGTGTTTTTGTTTCATTGTCTTGTTTGCAGACGTGCTAAAAGAGTACAATGTGGAGGTGAAAGGGCCCTTCAATTACACTGCTCGGGAAGAAGCTGGACTACCGCGGGACTGGTAAGTGTTCCAGTTACGTGAAAAGTCATTTCTGCCCCTTGGCCAAGGCCTGAAAACTTCTAGTAGTATGTTAGTAACCTGAAACCTAAACATCGCTAAACACATATCTTAAGTTAAATTTTAGACTAATTACCAAATTATCTGAAATACCCTCAATAAAAAGAAATAGAGGATTGTTAGTAACCCAAATCATTACCTTTAACTTATTTTACCGGGGTAATCCCCTTTACCAAAAAAAAATCATTACCTTTAACTTGTTTGTAACGATGATAGTATGGACAAGTAAGTTACGTTTAACTTGGAATCTTTCCAAGAAGGGGAATAATGCAGGTTCTATAGGACCGGTATATCTTGCTGCAAAAAGTAGACCGATTTCTTCTGTTACGTTCATGTTTTTTTATTTTATTAAACTAAAATACTGATGGATGATAATCAAAACATGTAATGTAGGTATGATCCCCTAAAAGAAAGCAAGCAAGATAAGGAACGGCTTTCTGAGGTATGGAGCTCATTATATACTTTACACTACACGAGAAAGTACACCTTCCATATAGGGCTGTCAATGGGTCGGTCTTGGTCCATATTCGATTTGACCTGGCCCATTTATATGATCCAACGGGTCTAAATTTGCATCTGGTTCTGGTCCAGATTTGATTTGACCGGACCTGACCCAATTATATGATCTAACGGGTCTAAATTTGGATCCGCCAACCCAATAAGAGTTCCAATAGGTCGGCCAATTCATATGGATCATTACATGGGCAACCCATTTAAAGTTTATTATTAAATTAATTTATACTTTAACAACCACGACGGCCACCACTGTTGTCGTTTTTTTTGGATTTTTCTAAAAATATTTGCGATTCCCTTGCAAAATTCTAAAAAAAAGGTTTCGTACACACTTTTGTTTGCCGCGATTCTTTCAAAAAATATGGATAAACTTTAGCTTTCTCAGTCTCATCATGAGCTCATGGCCTGATTATTTGAAATTTTCCTTTGCTAAAACGTCCCTTGCCAGTGTTGCTAGAATTAGATTCTTGCTTGCATTGATTTCCCGCCATTTTTACAAACATGAGTCATTTTCTCACCTTGAGATTCTTCTAGTTTATAACTTTTGTAAAATCCACTACCTTATCCATTTGATTGAATCATAAAACGGTAGACTCTCACGACCATGAATCCATAAAAAATAATCACTATATTATAATAACTATCCTAAATTAGCCTTATATATAAATCTGCACCTTCACCATATGATTTTCCATAATATTACTTCACCAGTTTCAGCTGAAATTGTGAATCAAAAGTTACACCGAACTAAACAAGATTGATCCTAATAGCTCACAGATTTTCTTTCATCGGACCTGCCAATTCGAGCAAATTGTTAATCTCACTCATTCTCTACTCATAATTCTTGAACTGTAAATCACACAAATCACTCATTTTCTACTTACGGGTTTCAGCCTCAGGTTATTCGGAAGTAAAATTTGTGAGGTAGCCCCATTGTTTATATAAATTAACTTTTGACCAACGATTTATGCTGAAAATATTGAAGTATTATGGGAGTTTATATGGTGGAGGCCTTGATTCATATATATTAAGTAGGTCGAGGATGCGTAAAATAGCTATATAAAGAATTTAGTAATACTATATTTGGTGGGATTCATTGTCCTGGAAGTCGTCGTCATATGGTTTGGTTAGATGTTAAGTTTACAGGATTCAATGAATGCTGTAAGCAAGAGGAACCTCATAGTGAGAAACAACAAAAGGAGGCTAATACGTATTTGAAAGATCCGTTGATTTCTAGAAAAAAATGACTATTGTAATGGTTGAAACTAAATTTTCCAATCCCAGCAAAGTTGCTTATGAATCTTGTGGGAGGAGGGAAAATTCACGAGGCATAAGTTTTGAAATTTGTCAGGTTCATGATAGGATGGCTCGTATAATATCCATGGAGAAAGAAAACTCAAGTTTGAACAGAGGAGACTGATTATTTTGCCAATGTGAGAGTACACGCTAACTTGTACATCAGTAACCTGTAAGTATTAATTGTACAAAAGAATGCATATGCTACTCGAGTTACACAAAGCAAAGTGATCAATGATTAAGGGACTCAAAGTCGCAACACTCTCAGTTTTTGATATTTACATACTCAGGTTCAGAACTTCTAACAGTTATTTACTATCTTAGGGTAATTTAATCATTTCTTTTTACACATGTTTAGGGTGTGTTTAGTTGGGGAAAAATCTTCCATTTTTCCAGAAAATTTTCATTTGAGAATAGAAAAACTGAAAACTTGTTTAGTCGCACTTTTTTCCAATATTTTTCAAAAAAAAGGAAATTCTCATTTTCCTAATTTTAAATAGAAAAATAGAAAATCACATTTTACTATTCTCCATTTCTAAAAGGAAAAATACAACTCCCATCTAAACAGGTTTTCAAAATTCTCAACTCTTCTCTAGAGAAGAAAAACCACTCCCTTCTCTAGGAATTTAGAAACAAAAAAACATGAAAAATTTTCTACAACTAAACACCACAGTTTTTTTGAATCTTTTATTTCTATGTCATAAAGGGTCTGTTTTTTTTTATTATTTTTTTTATCTATTTATTTCTTGACTATAATGAGAATATACTATAGACAAATTTCTTCATTTGATTGTCACAACTTCAAAACATATATTTTCTGCAAGACAATCCTGTTGGTTAATCATTCAATATCAGTCATTTTCAGAACTCCCATCTAAACACCATGTAAATACTTTCAGTTGTCTTCCTAAAATTGACATCATGCAACAATATATCTTTAGTTACATGATATCCCACATACAAACACGAATACATACAACAAATCTTTTTAACTCCATGCGATAATCAATCATATGTGCATCGATTCTACTGCATTAGAACGCTAAAACGTTAATCTTGTATGTTTTGGTCATCCGTTTTGCTTTGGTTGGTTTTGGCTCTATCTATAACCTCATTTTCATCCTCAAGTTCATTTTGGTTCTCGTCCTCGAGCTCAAATTCGTCTTCCTCCTTGATCTCATACTCGTCTTCGTCCTCGAGCTCATGCTCACTTTCATCCTCAATCTCGTTGTGGTGGTGGTGGTGGTGGTCTTGGTCTTTGCCCTTCTTCTTTTTAGAGTAACCCTTAAGTTCATACAGCCTCCAATCTCCATTGGACTTTTGAACCATCCCCTTGTTTTCCTGAATCCACCACTTTTGGGGTATCATATACTCATCTTTTAACAAATTCGAACGCTTATTGACAAGTGCAATATCTCGCTCAACTTCCAACTTAAACTCAGCCTCAATACCATGTGAGCCAGCAAGCGCGTGCAAGTATGCAGCTTCCATATTATGTCTCTTTGCATAGTTCTCGGTAGGTTTTAGGTACACAGATTTTCGATGATCTATATCTAATTTGTGACCAATATGTATGTAACCTACTAATGGGGGTAAGAGCGGTATGAAGTCTATTACATTTACAACTCTTAAGATATGGAGATCCTCTTGCTTGCTATAGAGTTCACGAAGACATATGTTACCGAGAAAAGGATTTCCATATGCAAAAACCGTTACAGGAATTGATTTTTTGGATTTACATTTTGGCTTGTTGTACCCGTTGTGTGCTATGTCGCCACCGGTCAATGTAGCTAGTGCCCCGCCTAAACTGTGGCCAATTACAGTTATACTCGTCTCTTCATCCTTGTATTTTTCTACTAGCTGCTCGATCGTAGACAAAACCTGAAAGTAAAAATCATATTTCTTGTGAAAAGGAAAAACAAACAAGGAACTCTGCAAATATGTGCTATTTTGGATAATGAATGGGCAAGTACCATACTCGGTTCTTCATTTACATTTCTACACGTATTCCAAAGTCATTCAGTGTTGCGAATTAGAGGTGGTAATATGGGCGGTGAGACTGGCTAGGCAATGAGTGAAAACTCATAACAAGTTCGGGCCAAAACAGCTATTTTTTAAGTACGGACGAAAATGGAAAGCCGGGTTGGGTTGAGCCGATATGCAAAGACTTCTTTATTCTTTGTTTTTTAATTTCCTTAAATAGTCAAGTGCTTAGAGGGTGTTTGGGATTGCGTCGAAAATCATATTATTTATTTGCAGACTGCTGTTTTTACAAAGGCAGGGTTATATATATTTTTACGTACATATATCAGTCAAATTCCTACTGCACTGCGAATAGTTTGTTTGTTAGCGCGTATCATACACAAGACGTGTGTTATACAACTATTTAATGAACTGGAAATTGGACTTACCTGATCTCTAGCACTGGTTTTATTGAAACGAGAATTCGGATTAATAGAAGTATATATTGAAAGATATCCCGAATGCGCTTGTGCACAAATAGATCCCTTAAATACATCAGATGCTGACACCAATGGGAAATCAAAGTTCTCGATCCATTCAGATATTTGTATAGTTCCTCTCCAAGAAACTATAATATCTCTCCTTCCTAACAAAGTCTTTGCTTTGTCCGTTGACACTGCAACGTACCCCATCCAATTCGATTGCCCCAACCAAGGGTCCTTTGCAAGAGATTTCAAAAGAAACGAGTGAGGAGCATCAGGGGATGTAGACGTTGCATAAACATACTTAACAACATTGTACTTTATAGGGCGGCCCTTATCTAAACCTACACTCCTAAACAGCTGTTTTTGTGAGAATTTGCTTGCACCTGCGTATCTCGATTTGCGATCAACAATGAAAGTGTCATAGTTGGCTTGAACCCTTTCACCATATTGAATGAGGTAGCGTCTAAGGTCGATATCAAGAGGCTCTAAGAGTCCAGTCCAGTTATCTAATCCACTTAGTTTTTTCCATTTATCTGCAAAATTGTGTTCGGTCATCTCGTTCCAGATGAGTTGGTTCTTGAGACGAGCTTAGAATGAGCGTGCAATGGAAGAAAGGAGTCTGAATGAAACTTAAAAGTTCAGGGGTGGTGGCAATGCATCACACAACATGTGTGATGGACAACTTTGATACATATATGAAATGAGAGTTATAACACGTAACGTAGAAATGTGCTCTTATTTTATGTAGTTATGTAATAACATTAGGTTATAATAAAAAAACCCTGATATAATACTTAGATGTTGCATCAAACTGCTGTAATATAGATCCCTAATACTTATGCAAACAAACATTAGTTGGGCCACAAGAAATTCATCTACAACGCTATGAGTACAGTTAAATCGCTAACAGCGCAGCAGTCGCTCGAAAGAACATAAATTTTTTTAGTTGAATACTTATATTGAACTGAGAATTATGGTGACTAAAGGTAGAGAAAACAATGTACAATCACCAAAATTAAAGCATTCTGAAGTTTCCCAGCGTGGCGCACAAAAATCGTGCGACAGGCCAAAGGTTATTTGTATCTTTGGCCACTTTCGAATTTTTGAGGGCTGGCTCTGCCTGCCAAAATTATGCTGTCCTAGCTGAAAGGATTACATGTTATGCGCAGGCTTAAAAAAATAATACGTAGTAATACAAATTTACCGTTTTACTCTAATAGCACAAGAAGCGCGTGCAAACAGACATTCCTTCTTAGTCATTATTTTTCGATACAATGAGCGAGTGCTATTCAACTATAGATACACAATATATGTAACTTGCATATCCATCGGCAACATAGAACTTTTTGTTACTTCCATATTCGTCTTGTTTTACTAACCTTAGCCGGACCAGAATCTTCTCAGATAGTACAAATTTCATAGTAATACCCCCGCTCGTGGAGTGTTCGACACACCATTTGGACTTTCTTGCATTCTAAATGCTTTCTCCCATTGATAAAAACAATGAGGAAAAACTTAGTATAATAGGTTAACAGTACCAATTCAAACTTGATATGAATGCAACACGATTAGAATCTTCATCACTCTGATCTGATATGGAGATGATCGGCCAATACATGTGGGTTGCAAGATGGTGCGGGTTATCCATGGTCATGATGGTACCTTGGAAAGTGTTGGAATTTGCATGGTTGAAGCCAAAGAGGCTAGAAAAGTACTTAAGGCGACAAGGTCTCACCGGCACAGCATACAAACTACCCTTCGGAGACACAAAAGAGATCTTGCATACAACGAAGCAAGATCCCATGAATCTTTCTGATGATATCATGCCTAGAGTCATGCCCTTTGTTCATAGGGGGATTCAAGATTATGGTACTTTACATACACATATACTTTTATGTCACATATCAGGAACCTTAAAGGGACTTACTTGTTTTGCAGGTAAAATTTTCTTTTCATGGTTTGGACCGATGCCCACGGTGCACATCATCGATCCAGATGTAGTTAGAGAAGTATTATCTCGAATGAATGAATTTCAAAAGCCTAAGAAAAACAATCCGTATATTAAGATACTATCAACGGGCGTTATTGAATATGAAGGAGATAAATGGTCTAAACATAGAAAAATCCTCAATCCTACTTTCCATTCTGAAAAATTAAAGGTTTCGACTTGACATAACCATTTTGACTTTTGTATTTAACTTGTTATTGATTTCTATGATTGTGATCATGACTTCTGTTTTAATTTCTTTAATGCAGTTGATGGCACCGGCTATGTGTTTGAGTTGTTGCGAGATGATTAAGAAGTGGGAGATGTTGTTTTTAAATGAGAAGCCCATTGAGTTGGATGTTTTTCCACATCTTCAAACGTTAACCGGTGATGTAATTTCACGTACTGCATTTGGTAGTAGCTACGAGGAAGGAGTAAGAATTTTTGACCTTCAGAATGAACTTGGGTCGATATTGATGCATGCCATACAATCACTATACATCCCTGGATCAAGGTAGATGTTATCATGGAAATCTTATATATTTTGTCATACACACATTTTGTTCAAGTGGATTAAGAGAAAATAACAGCCAAAAAGGTAAAGTGTAAAAGGGGTCGTACGGGTCATATGGGTTGAAAATCGCCCAAGCATTGATACTCCTAGATTAATTCTGAACCAATATCGTTTTAGCAATAACAGGACATACATTAGTGCCAACATTCTGTAAAATTCTCAGTTACTAACATTATATGTTGTTTATTAAGATTTATTCCAAATGGAAGAAACAAAAGGATGGAAGAGATTGATCAAGAAGTGAAGGCTTTGATAAGATGCATGATTGATAATCGAATGACTGCAATGGAAGCAGGGGAAGCCGGGCACGATGACTTATTAGGCATAATGTTGAAGTCTAACTGTGATGAGATCCAAAAAACCGGAAACAAACGATCTGGAATGAGTATCGATGAAATCATTGAAGAATGTAAACTTTTCTACTTCGCAGGCCACGAGACTGTTGCCAATCTACTCGTATGGACGATGATTTTATTGAGTCGTTATCCAGAATGGCAAGAGCTTGCAAGAGAAGAAGCTTTTCAAGTCTTTGGAAATAACCAACCAGATATCGACGGGCTGAATCGCCTCAAAATTGTAAGTTCCCGAGTTTTAAATTAAATGTCGAATTCTTTGAGATATTTTGTTTCGAGTATGATTTTTTTTCTTCTTTTTGTTACAGCTAAATATGATATTGCTTGAGGTCCTAAGATTGTACCCCGGAGTCTCAGCATTATATAGAATGTCAACCAAGGAAACAAGGGTAGCAGGCATAAATCTTCCCGAAGGAACATTAGTTATAATGCCGATATTAGCTTTACACCATGACCAAGACACATGGGGCGAAGACGCCTTGGAATTCAACCCACAAAGATTCTCCCACGGTGTTTCAAACGCGACTTCTAATGGACAAGTTTCCTATTTTCCATTTGGAGGGGGGCCTCGTATTTGTATCGGCCAAAACTTTGCTATGATGGAAGCCAAAATAGCATTGGCTATGATTCTGCAACACTTCTCTTTCGTGCTTTCCCCGTCTTATTCACATGCTCCACAGTCTATCATCACACTCCAACCTCAGTTTGGTGCTCACTTGATTGTGGGAAAGTTAAGACCGACTCGAGAAACTAGCCATGGCCGCCAGTAAGCGAAAACAGTACATGTCCGACCCCGATCCAAGCAGAAAGCCATTGCACTACAAAATTTGCCTTGAAAGATACTTGACTGTAATAGTTGAACACAACAGTTATCGGGGTATCTTAGATACTATCTTGTGCACCATGATATTTTCGTTCCAGTATGAAGTCCTGGTTCACATATATTTACATCTAACAATGAGCTTGAAGCTATCATTAAACGACTCGAATATAGCAGAACTACTTTCAGCAAGGCAACCCTTACTGAGCATACATTTTACAAAAAAAACTTAAAAAGCGCTTACATATATGAACACAACCAACATTTTACAAACCCATGTACTGCTACTTTTATTTCAGCAAAAAGCCTATTTAAACAGCAAATAAACAACATTAAAACACAAGCAATACAACCATGCCATACAACAACATTATTGACACAACATGACTACCTAGTACTATTCAACATCGCCTTTGCCTTCACCTTCACCTTCACAAAAGTCACGGTTCTCCATTAACCACCGCGCCTTTGCTTTGCATCCTTCGTGTCCTTCTTTATCTCCACCGTCTCTCGGGTCACCCTTACTACACTAGCACCAGTACCTCCTTTAGACATTGCACCACCAGTCCCTTGCGGCCCAGATTTTTCTTTGTTTGTACCTCCTGCTGTTCGAGTGTCAACTTTGTAACCACCTGATTCACCTCGAACCTATATATATTTTAAAATTGAATATCGTTAGTAATCGCACAACAGAAACAGAGGTCAATACATGGCAACTAGAGTTTACCTTTGCTGAAGCAGAATGATCGGTTTTCATTCCCGTCTCTTTTTCTGCCATATTTCTTGCAGCACGCTCCTCCGCTGAAGCTATCATCTCCCCAGTCTTGGTTCCTACACTAGACAAGACATCCTTAGTAGCCACAGCTGTATCCCCGACCAGTCCAGCAGCTCCCCTGGTCATATTACCCATGGTCTCTGTCGCACCCATTGCTTTATCACCAACATACTCAGCCGCGTTCCACCCTGCTTTTCCAACTTCACGTGACACATTTCCTACCGTCTCTGTCACACCCGTTGCTGTATCGCCAGCCAACTTGGCAGCGCTTAGAGCCGTATCTTTCAACGCACCTGCCGCCTTGCCTGCATATTGAGCGGTAGTTTTCCCAGTTTCCAATGTGAAGTCCTTTCCTGCAACGGCTGTTTCTCCTACATAACTTGCCCCCTTTTCACCCACGTCCACTGCCGTATCTATTAACCCCGTTGTTTGTTCAGTAACTATATCTTTGGCTTGACCGGTTGTATCTACTAGCCCCCCCGCTATATCGCTAGCAAACTTAACCGCGTTCCACCCCGCTACCAGACCTACATCTTTCAGCACACCCGCTGCCTTGCCAGCATACTCGGCTGTTGTTTTTCCTGTTTCCAGAGTGACGTCTTTTCCAGCAACAGCCGTTTCTCCAACATAACTTGCCCCTTTTCTGCCTGCACTAACGGTTGTATTGACTAAGCCTCTTGTTGTATCTGTAACTACGTCTCTCGCTTGACCTGATACATTTTCTACCGTCTCCGCCATACCGACTGCTGTATCGCCAGCAAACTTTGCCGCATTCCACCCCACATCTAAAGCTGCGTCTTTCATCACACCCGCTGCATTACCAGCATATTCGGCGGTTTTTTTCCCGGCTTCCAATGTAATATCTTTGCCTCTAACAGCTGTTTCTCCTGCGTAACTCGCTCCCTTCTCTTCAACATCTACCGCAGTATCTATTAATCCCGTTGTTTTATCAGCGACTACATCTTTGGCTTGACTCGCTGTGTCTACTATACCTGCTGTTATATCACTAGCAAACTTGGCTGCGTTCCACCCTGCCACTAAACCTACATCTCTAATCACACCAGCAGCGTTTCCGGCATATTCTGCAGTGGTCCTCCCCGTTTCCAACGTGACATCTTTTCCAGCAACGGCTGTTTCTCCAGCATAAGTTGCCCCCTTTTTGCCCGCACCAACCACCGTTTTTGCTAATCCGATTGTTGCACCAGTAACTACATCCTTGGCTTGACTTGACACATTTTCTAGCGTCTCTGCCATACCAACTGCCGTATCGCCAGCAAACTTGGTTGCGTTCCACCCCACATCGAGAGCTGCGTCTTTCATCACACCTGCTGCTTTGCCAGCATATTCGGCGGTTCTTTTCCCTGCTTCCAATGTAATATCTTTGCCTCTAACAGCTGTTTCTCCTACGTAACTTGCTCCCTTTTCTTCAACGTCTACCACTGTGTCTATTAAGCCTGTTGTTTTCTCAGTAACTACATCTTTGGCTTGACCAGCGGTGTCTACTACACCTGCTGCTGTATCACTAGCAAACTCGGCTGCGTTCCACCCAGCTACTAAACCTACATCTCTTACCACACCAGCAGCGTTTCCAGCATATTCCGCAGTGGTCCTCCCTGTTTCCAGTGCGACATCTTTTCCTGCAACGGCTGTTTCTCCAGCATAAGTCACCCCCTTTTTGCCCGCACCGACCACCGTTTTTGCCAATCCCATTGTTGTTCCTGTAACCACGCCTTTGGCTTGACTTGACATGTTTTCTATCGTCTCTGCCATACCAACTGCCGTATCGCCAGCAACCTTGGCCGTGTTCCACCCCACATCTAGAGCCGCATCTTTCATCACACCCGCTGCTTTGCCAGCATACTCGGCTGTTGTTTTCCCGGCTTCTAGTGTAATATCTTTTCCTCTCACAGCAGTGTTCCCAACGTAGCTTGCCCCTTTTTTCCCTGCACCGACGGTTTTATCCACTAATCCCCTGGTTGTATCCAAAACCACATCTTTGGTTTGACTAGCCACGTTTTCAACTGTCTCTGCCATACCCTCTGCTGTATCACCAGCAACCTTGGCCGTGTTCCAACCCACATCTAGAGCTGCATCTTTCATCACACCTGCCGCCTTGCCAGCATATTCAGCTGTTGTTTTCCCAGTCTCCAGTGTAATATCTTTGCCTCTAAGAGCCGTTTCTCCGACATAATTTGCTCCTCTTTTACCCATGTCCATCGCAGTGTCTAGCACTCCCATTGTTTTGTCCGCAACTACATCTTTAGCTTGTCCAGTTGTGTCTGCCACACCTGCTGCTGTGTTACTAGCCAGTTCAGCCGCGCTCCATCCTGCTACTAAACCTACATCTCTCATCACACCAGCCGTGTTTCCTGCATACTCCGCGGCCGTTTTTCCTGTTTCCATTGCAATGTCTCTTCCTGCAACCGCCGCGTCCTTCATGTAACTCGCGCCTTTTTTGCTTACGTCCACCGCCGTATCTACTAAACCCGGTGTCCTCTGTCCACCTGTTGCTGCATGGGTTACATCAAATAATATCTTATTAGTCTGTTAATTGTTGGTGGTATGCGAGGATGAAGCATGATTCTACTCAAGATTATCTGCTTCTACTTCTCCTCTATCGTTTGTATAACAAATGTTAGAATATTACTAGTAGTGTTTATTACCCAGGAATAATATGGGACAACATAATCTGTTTCACAATATTAGTGTTGATTAGGATGCTTGTAAGTGTCCTAGAAATGGTGAACATTTTGCATAACCTCTTTCTAGTTCTCTGTGGACATTTTTGTTTTTTTCTTTTATTTTTTTTTTTTATTTATTTTTTTTTTCTTCTTTGTTTACCCCTTATTTTTCTTTATTTGATTTTATTTCTTTTTTTATTACTTTTTTATTTTTTTCACTTTTATTTTTTATTTTTTTTTTTCATTCTATTTTCCTGCTTTCTTAGTTTTTTTCGTCTTTAATTTTACTTTTTTTTTTCATTTCTTCATTCTCCTCCTTTCTTGATTTTCTTATTTTTTTTTTTATACGTCGGTCCTAAAAAGTTAAGGAACTCATAAACTAATCTAATACTCTCTCCTTCTAAATTAGATATCCACTTACAAAACTACTACAAAATGCATAAAGTGGGATCATCAGCACCGATAATATTTCATATCTACTCAGATAGAGACAATTTGATATATTAGTTGTAACTGGAAGTGCAGAACTATTTTGTAATATCCCTAATAATGTGATTTATACCTTTATTTTAAGACGAAGAGGGAAAAACATACTTGCAGGGCGACTCATATTACTTATTTAATTAGTTATTTACTTAAGACCATCTCCGACCATTTACTACATAAATCATCATCAAATTTATTTTTGAAAAACAAAGAGCATTCATGTTTCAAAAAGAATTCATCTTCAATCATAATTCTCTAAATTTTTTACTTGATAAAAAGATACATCAAATGATATTAAAAGGTAATAATAATATTTTTTTTACCTTTCTGTGTTGTCGATTGAGTGGCTCCTGCGGGTTGGTTCTTCATCATATGCTCACTGGTTTGTTGTGCGCCCCTTGCTCCAACTATATGTGTTGCACCTTGTGATGCACGTTGGTCGGTTACATTGGGGGTCGCAGTATAAATGCTTTGTTTCACTCGACCCTTTTCATCCATTCGCTGACCACCATGCTCTTTCACCTGTTGCCACGTTCGCGAACTCTTCATTTGATTGGCAGGCGTCTGCTGCTGACCAGTTTGTTGGCCTGACGATTTGCTCACATCACGAGAAGCTTTCTCGCCCATTTCTTTCGCCATTCGGGACTGCTGCTCAGCCGCTCGAATAGCTTCCATCGAGTTTTGCTGAGCAGCTCCTCTATATTTCGATATTTCTTCAAGTGAAGGTCCTTTTTGTTCACCTTCTTTTTTCTGCATGCTTTGTGCACTCGTACTACTTATTTGCTTTTGTCCTTGTTTGCTACTATCAACTGTTGCACCATGCACTCCACCAGCTGCTGATGCACCACCCTGGATCGTTTCAACAACACGATGCACAACTTCGGTCGTACCTGGTTGTTTCTCGGAGCCTTTAACAGTAAATGACTCAAAATGACTAGTTACTTTTGGTTTCTCTTGCTCATCTTTTTTCTTGGTGTCTCTCCTTAGTTGCTCTGAAGCCATGATTACGTACCAAACCTTTGTGTTTGTGTGTTTTTATGGAAAATGTGAATGGTGTTTAAGGATTTAACGTTTGTTTTTGATGATTTGTTTATGTGAATATTGTTTATGGATTTTGTGGAGGATGTGACATGCATGGCATTTAAAGAAGAAAGATGTCGGTTTTTAAGGTGATGACGAAATGACGTGGAGGGTAAATAAGAATGGATGCGTATGTGAGTCATAGGTCGAAACGGTGGTTGGATCGAATAATAAGGTGATAACGTGACAGACAATAATCTATTGATCTTTTATTTAGATAGAATTCTGTAACTTTGTCTCTTTTCTTATCAGTTTAATGGATTTTGATGGTTGAATCAGGTACTTAGAGGTAAAACAAACACATTAACTAGCTCGTTTGATGGATCTTTATGTGTCAACTAACTAATATGGTTTCATATAACATTAACTAGCTTGTACTTAGTAAGTCACGTACACTCGTCTCATAATAAGTGTTGAGAAGATGTTTTAGTGAAAAGAAATGAAGAATGATGTTTGACTGACAGAAATATAATTAGTAAAACTTTCTAAAACTTCATGCACACCGAAATTGAATACTTATTGCGGAACGAAAGAATTATACGCGAAGCTTAAATATACCAAACTAGTTGTTGTTGATCATTATATTTTAACAAAACTTAAAAAACCAGTAAATACCAATGCAAGTTTAATTTGACATGTTCTTAAATAGAAGTAAATACTATGAAAATGGATATGATCATCCTGATGCTACTTAGGTGCCTTTAGCCTTTTTGGAGTTACGTACGTTGATGTTGGATATCTTGATCAACACAGATCGAGATCTCTCATTCCTAAAAAATATTGATGCTGTATATGATGAAGCAACGTGGAGGGCAGGGAGTGAATGGTGGGAGATGAGTAAGCTTGTTACCGAGGGTGCAAATACTAAATCTTAGACTTCGGATGAAACAAACCAACAATTTTATTACTTCTTGATTAACGAAAACCTTTTATCAAGACCAAGTTGTTGGAATATCTCACTATTTAATATGGCTTTAGAACGTTATACTATTAGACGTTAAATTTTACTTTAGTGACGCAATTTACTTTATTAATATTACTGCTATCTTGAGAATTATTGTGCTACTTCGAGTCAAAGCATAAACTATACAGAGAGTGTTGTCATCTTCTACCCTAAGACATCTCAGGAGGTCCAACTTGACTTGTGTCGCCATTTACAAGTGACAATTACAGTCAAATATAGACGGGCGCAACAATGAATACTCTAGGTTCGAAGTTTAGTAAGATTGACAGAATTTTGGTTTCTAAAAACTTCATTCATAGGTGGCCAAATTCTCATACTTTGGCTCTTACTAAAGAGTTTTCAAATCATTCTCATAAACTCGGTAAATGATTATGGTCCAACACCTTTCAAGTTTTACAATTCTTGGTTGCATCATAATGATTCAGCACAATCATAAACGATTCCTGGTCAACTTTTATCAACTGCCATTCGACCAATCCGGCGGTCAAATTTAAACTTAAGCTGAAACAACTCAAATTTAACCTTAAAAATTGGAGAAGGTCCATAAACATCACTGAATCAGCAGCAGCAATAGAACTTCGAGAAAAAATAGATGAAATTGATCGAAGGGTTGAGTTGTCTCCTCTCTCGGCTACCGTTGTGGATGTGAGAATCGAAAAAGTAAAATTGATTGCTGAAATGGAGAATCGTAAGCTTAAAGATCTTAGACAAAAAGCCAAGATGAAATGGGATTTAGAGGGTGATGAAAACTCTAGTTTTTTTCATGGGATCATCAATAACCGTAGAAACCGTGCAAGAATAAATGGGTTGGCTATCGAAGGTGAGTGGGTAACTGATCTCATTCCCATCAAGTCTCACATTCTTCACTTCTTTGAAACTAAATTTAAAGAACCATCACAGACCTTCTTTCTCCAGTAACCTTTTTAAGCAACTTACCCTGGACGAAAACCTCATTCTTGAAAGTCCAATCTCTTCCCAAGAAATAAAAAATGCCGTATGGGATTGTGGCGAGGAAAAAGGCCTCGGGTCCGGATGGGTTCACCTTTAAACTGATAAAGAAGCATTGGAACCTTCTAAGTGATGACATAATTACTTATGTCAATGACTTCTACCACTCGGCCTCAATTCCACAAGATTGTAACTCTTCGTTCATCACCCTTGTCCCTAAAGTTGATGATCCGTTAACCATAAGCGACTTTAGGGCAATAAGTCTAATTGGATGCCAATATAAGATTATTGCAAAAGTCCTTGCAAACCGCCTTTCCCTAGTCATTCCTTCGGTCGTGGGTGATGTACAAATGGCATTCATTAAAGTTCGGCAAATTACCGATGGCCCCCTTTTGGTAAATGAGATAATATCATGGGCAAAAACACAAGAAAAAGCTTCTCCTCTTAAAAGTTGACTTTGAGAAAACTTTTGACTCATTAAGTTGGTCGTTCTTAGATCAATAATGGCTCAAATGGGTTTTGGAGAAAAATGGAGGAAATGGATTCACTCTTGCCTTAATTCAGCATTCGCCTCGATTCTTATCAACGGATCCCCAACTAGCGAATTCAAGCTCGAAAGGGGGCTTAGATAAGGTGACCCTCTCTCCCCATTCCTATTTATCTTAGCGGTTGAGGCCTTAAATGTAGTGTTTTTAGAGGCGAGGAACAAAAGCATCTTCTAGGTGCCAAAGTCGAAAGAGATAAAGTTCCGATATCACACCTCCAATTCGCGGATGATGCCCTCATTGTTGGTCATTGGTCACTTTCCAATGCGAAAAACTTGTCAATAATCCTTACTTGTTTCCATCTTGCTTCTGGTCTCAAAGTAAACTTTAGTAAGAGCAAACTTTTTGGTATTGGGGTTTTGTCAAGTGAGCTCAATTCCATAGCAAGCTCTATTGGCTGCCAACCATCTCTGCTCCCTTGTACATACTTGGGCTTCCCATTGGTGCAAACATGTCAAGATGATGCAATCGATCTAGTTTGATTGATAGATTTCAAAAGCGGCTCTCAAATTGGAAAACCAAAACACTTTCTTATGGTGGTCGCCTCACACTTATAAAATCCGTTCTTGGTAGTCTTGGTGTCTACTTCTTTCCCACGTTTAAAGCCCCTATATCTATTGTAAAGAAGCTTGAAAGCATCTGTAGGAATATCTTTTGGGGTGGTAACTCAGATACAAAAAAGATTGCTTGGATTACTTGGGATAAAGTCATTGGCCCACGTGAGCAGGGAGGCCTTGGTATCGGTAGCCTTAAGATATTCAATCAAGCAATGTTAGCAAAATAATTGTGGCATTTTCTTCTAGAAGAAAATGTTTATGGAGAAAAACAATTGTCTCTATCCATGACACTTGCGGGGGCCTTAGGATGGACTCCTCTTCTCTATACAAGTCGGGTTCGTGGTTTTAAATCATGCGGCTGAAAGATGATTTGTCATCATACGGGGTTACCCTCCCCCCGATCTTTAAAAGAAAACTAGAAAATGGCGCCTCTACTCGGTTTTGGGTTGATCAATAGCTTGGCGGTCCTCCTCTTTGCTCCACATTCCCAAGGCTATATCGGTTAGAAACTAACAAAGTTTGTTTTGTTTGTGACCGAGCACCAAAAACATCTCCAAATATCACCGTTCCACCTGGTCCAACTTAAACCCCATCAAGTCAATTGTGTTAGTGCAAATATTACGATATTTAATTTACACAGTCTCGTTTGTTTTGTTGATGACAAACATTTAACTTGTAATACATAACAATGTACAAGTTACTCATACTCATATTTTGTCTCAACATACATCAACACATCTCGACGTCTCGACTCTTTGTATGTTACAACACAGGTTCGTTCATGTTTGTTATGTTGCATTATGATCAAATCCTTAACAACCACTAAGAAAGTCTAAAATACTTGTTAGAGTCATTAAGTAATTTTACATATTGCATTTACATGTATTTTATACAAATACATCACTTTTATTTTTTCACTAAAGTTTACGTCCAAATATATATATATATATATATATATATATATATATATATATATATATATAGAAGCGTTCATTTGAGAAGACTAATTTTTGTGAGAAGGAAAGAAGGGATCCTAGCCCTCCATTTGCCCCTCTTTTTTAGATCTAATGGCTTAGATTACATTAGGATTTGTATTAAACTTGCACTCAAATTACAATTAAAAAAAGCGGAAGGGCTTTTATGTAATTTCACTTCCAAAAACTTTAGGGGTCTTCTTGCAAATCCATCATTTGTTACGTTTTATAAAAAAACATACTTTTCTCTCTGTCTTCTTTTTCACACACATTTGTACGAAGAAAAACACACACATAAACACGTGCTATGACCGTAATCATCTCCGGTTATCTTCTATCATATCTGTCGTCATCTACCACAATACAACCATATCTGGTTATC